>JAQIXW010000053.1:0-62345 GCA_034700685.1 Willowsia buskii | reverse complement strand
AAAAAAAAGGCTAGACTTCATGAGGGACTTTTATGCAGCCATCTTGTTTGACAAAACCCAATTCTCATGTCGTATTTCACTACGCGACATCTTTGTTCCGTTTTTATAGCGGTTTTATTTTTAAATGATCTCAGTACGAGACCTCAAAAGAAGATTAAGGAATGAATAAATGAATGACTAATTACTATACACGCATACCACCATCACCATTCATGTATATGTATATTTATTGAATAATGAATATCAACTTCCTACAACTATTTATAACTTTAACTGTAAGGAGAAAGCCTTTTAACATGTTTGTGTGTTTTATAATTCCAGATTTATTAAGAAACGCTTTCATCGGTCGGGTCAACGAAATGAGAGTTCAGAATGAGTTGATTCAGTAAAAAAATCGATATCATGAGCTACAACGAAACCTACGGCAGGGCGCAAATGAGAGATGCAGATATTCCTAAAGTCAAAATTGGGGTTACGATGCTTTTCTCTACGGACTTGCCGGACACGTCCATTTACTGTTCATATTCATCATTATCAACACAGTGCCAGAATCATACTCCCACGCAATGGCTTTATCTCCAACAAAATAGTGATGACAGAAGTGGCAGTGAAAATGTGATATTATCCATTATGTCGGGCGCCGTCATCTCCCTTCCACATACATTCTATGTCACTCCAATCGTAAAACAAAAGGATGCTAGTGTCAGTAACCATCGACAAGCAACTCGAACCAAATAGGCAGGACAAGGGGATTGCAACTTTTTCCGAATCAACTTGAAAACATGTTTTAAGTGTCAACAAAACTTTAGGCATGACAGCGATTCCCAACTGCTAAAAAATACATCTCAAAACTCAAAATGGAAGAGGGGTGTCTGAGAAGAACTTGTTGCAAACAGCAACACAACTCTAGTTTCTAACATTTTCTATGATATCGCCACTGTGTCAAAAGAACAGGAGAAAAGCTCAATTAAATAGTTTAAGAACAAAACCGTACATTATGCAAGGGTATAACTCTTTTCAAACTTTTTCTCGCTGCTGCAAACAAAATACTTAATATAGGTATATATTTCCCGTAATTTCACTCCGTCATTTTCCATTCATTCTGCCAACCGCACATGGAAAACGAGTTCCCTTGGTGTTCCAGAAAAAAAACTTAAAAGGATTTTCTAAATACGTTTTTGATATTTAATCATATTTAGACCTCATCTAATGACTAGGAATTCCTGGGAAGATAACGAGTTAAAATCTCCTGTTTCTCAAAGATGTGAGTAATTTTGGCTCAAGTATCTAACTAGTAATCTTGAAGCAATTCTTGCTTTTCTCTTAAGCAGCTAAATATATAGTGTACCTTATGAATCGTTCCTCTTTCATATCCTCTTTATCATCACCTTAGTGATTTACAACATTGCAAGTAGTAAGATCCAATTTCCAATTTATATACTAAAAGTATGTACATGCATACTCAAAATCTCGCTTAAATATCGAATACTATTGTTTACTCTACTACAAAGTATAATCTTCTATTATAATAACTTCATTGATACTCAGACCAGTGTACGCTTTAAATATTTCTTTCGCATTCATGTTATGGACTTGTATGAATCATATTTGATCCTTAAAGTGCCCATAATAATCTCTACTTTTTTAAATCACATCATAAGTGACATTTTTTCCTGAATAAATATTTGAACAAATTATAAAGTTAGTGCAGTGCTGTAATTTCGGATCATCATTCAATTTATTCTAATATTCAGCTATACTAAACACGGTTACCCTATCAACTATATAATCATCGGAAACTATTCCGCGTCGGGAGAAGTAACAGCAGATAGCGAATCTTCAACTACCGCTACAGCAGCGGTAGTTACAAACAACTGTAACGATGGCATGGCACGGTGGAATGGGAGCTGGTGCGTAAAACAGAAAATAAATAAATTCCTGAGAGAGGAAAAGATCCGATAAGCTCACTACTGCTCTTTTATTTAATGCTCAGGTCCCGGAGGACCAAACAATCCATGGGTCAAGTTAATGCAAGTGGTCCATAAGGAGAGGGGTCGTGCACATGCCAGTGGACGACATGGTGACCAGGGCGACAAAGACTCGTGAGTATTAAACTATTACATGAAATCACAATGTCTGCTTTTTGCTTCCGCTTACCCGAATACACATTACAAAACTTCATCAGTCTATAAGCGCTTTACGTTTTTATCTGAACATTTATTTTGGCGAAAAACAACATTTATGAAAGAAAGTCATAAAATGGTTTCACTGGGGCGAGAATAGACTCATCATATATCATAATATTAAGCGTGTCTATTCCAATTCACTAGTTCATTTTTGTTCGGTCAACTTTCACTGCCACTTGCTCTCTGATCCTCATCTCTGCGTACAAAAACTGACTTGAGTCGACCACCGATAGGCTGTGTAACTGCTGCTACTGATGGTGATGCGGACTCATACAGAATTAATTACATCCTAGCACAAAAGAGCTCATAGAAATCTTCCTAAATACCCATCATCATCATCACGATTTCACTTTGTTCTCTACTTTCCCCTTTGCCACTCGTTTATGCTCACTTTACTTTACACACTACTATCATCTGTCGGCATTCCGTATTCCCTCTTCCTCTTATGCCCCCGTCCTTTCTCTCTCTCTTTCCTTTACTTTCTCCGTCTATCCATTCTTTTTTTGCTAGCAAACAGCATAGACACACGCAGAGAGGATGCCATGGTATTTATTGGGATTTGAGAGATATTTTTGGATGGATGTTGGAACAGAGAGAACAAAAAGTTTACTTGGCATCCCATCACACCATCATCATAACCATCTTTTCATGCACGTTGCTCCTACTCACTTCCGGAAAATACTAGTTATTTTTTTGAATAGGAGTAAGCGGTATCGGTGTGCAAGGAAGAGAGAAGAGGCGGAGGAAACTCATGGATCTGGACAGACAAGAAATGGGCTGGACGTATCGTTTTGCATTTTAAAGAACCGCTGTGCTATAGTCCTTTGCCGTGTGCATTGGAAAATATTTACGATTTTGGGAGTGCAAACCTGAGAACGTATATAAGTACACATGTGTTGCAAAATACAGCATCATAAAATCCTCATAAACTCCTCGCTTAAGCCTTGAGTTAAAAAAATATGCAAATAAAATAAAAGAAAGCATGGGAAACTGTGTTGGCATCGTTTCTACAGCTATTGACTTGAACGAGAAGCCAAAAAAATGTATAATGAGTAGCGGCCATATTCGGAAGGATTGCAAAGCACAGGGTCAGGATCACGTCCAAAAGTCATAGTCGTTATATGATAACCAGTCTATTCCACAACATAACATGACATCCTAGTGCATTAGTAGCAATAAACGCAGTAATAATAATGAAATGTGGTAAACTCGGCTGGGTTACGTGTTCGAAGTGGGATTACAGACACGAAAAACGCATGCCGTAATGCATAATATGTTAGTTTAGTTTTTGGGTGGATACCAATATTTTGGGCAAATGCCCATTCATCCAAACTGTCTTCACCTTCAAATCCTCAACTTACAGTAGGTAGCTGGGGATGGACACTGGACACACTAAGGGAAAAAATGTAGCATCTACTTCAACCTTAACCATTTTCCCAGTTTTCCCCTAATTTGCATAACAAAGTTTCGGTCAAAAAAACGGTCATGGTGCGGTAGTAACCTCCATTGGCCTTGGTGACGGAATGTGCGCACTGTAATATTTCTCAGTACTTTCAATCCCTTAACTTAAGTAAGAAACTTGTCAACTATATTTTAAAATTTTTGAGAATATATTGCAGTAGTAAGGAAGCAGCTGGTGTACGGTTCTTAAGTTGGCATCCTTTATACACGTTTCGTGGTGACGATGGTGGTTGTGTGCGACGATATCTTGAAAAAAGACAAAAGTGGGAGCGAACAGGATTCTCCTGTTTTTAATGAGTGGTGGACGACAAAAAATGGCAAAAAGGTTGCAAGGCTTTGTGACAAATGCTTTCGAATAGAATGGACGGGAGTACTCATGGAATTTCATTTAATCGTGTTTTTTCTCCTCTGAAATATTCACGTTCTTGTGAGCAAGAAGTAAGCGGAAGATTTTCAGTGAGAAATAGAAAGTACAAAGAAAACCAGACTGAAAACGATTTCTCACTGTAATTAAGAACATTACATGCATACATGCATATATGGATGGGTATAGAGAGGAAGTAGGGTGTACCGCACACCCTTTCTTGCAAAAATATTCAAGGACCTCTCTCTTTCTCTCTCCGACCGCGGCAACTCTCTTCCTCTCTCGTATTCTAAAATTAAAGATTCAAATGTGGAAAGAAGGGACTGAGTCCTAGGTAAATGCTACTGCTGCTGCTGGTGTGAAGAATATCCTGTACTTTTTGGCATACTTGCATGAGGACACAGACATTGCTGCAGAAAGGGAACAATTAAATAATATGTACACACTCAAGTTGAAAATACATATGAAGGAGGAGTACACAGCTGCACTGGCTTTCAAACTGAAGAGTATGGATGAAGAAAAATTTGCTCTTGGTATACCGTCATCTTCTCCTCCCAAGCAAAATCTCCGTCTCCCAACACCACACTGCTGTTGTTATTATTCTGGCATTTATTTTAAGCAGATGAAGAAGAGGGGAAAGCAAAAGAGAAGAATTAGAATGGAATGAAAAATATGGAGTGAGCTTTTGTGCTCGCTCTCATGCTCCCTCTCCATAACTTTGGTTGCTCCTTCTACTCCCTTTAATTTCATTTTCTTGTCTGGAAACGAGTGAGAGAGAAAGTGGTAGAGAGAAAGTAAAAGTTGCATAGAGCCAAGTTTTTAGTACAAAAATACCGTCATTTATTTGAACTCCTAAGTTACTAATTATTGTTCTTTGGACGGCCTCGTCTCTTGACCTTTGGGGAAGAAACTTTGGCAAAATAAATAGAGTTTGTTGGTAAAAATTTTCTCTAGACGACTTGCCTGCTTCTAAAAGTCAGGTTGTTTGTGGTGCCGGTGAAAGCAACATTTCTTCATCCTTTATTTTCTCTTACAAATGGGTATGAGAGTTTTAAAGTATAAAATATTTATTTATTGTACAGTAAAATGCATAAAACATTGTGAGGAAGGTAGAGCTTTCCTCCCGCTTTTCAGCTCCTCACTTGGGTTTGCATTTTAAAAGGAAACAAGCCTACAGTCAGTGTGAAACTCAAGGAAAATGCACGCATAGACAATTTTTCATACATCTTCTCTTCATGAAAATTCTATCTCTGTCCCCTTTTATCGAGACTCAAGACGGAGAAAATCTTTTTAAAGTTTCCCGAATAGTTAGCAACACCGTAAACGCAACGTCGGCAGGAGAATGCTGAACAGAGTAAATCGGAGGGAAAATGCGGGAAGGATGGAGCAAAACCGAGTTGGCTTCGTTTATCCATTCATTTTTTTGTGTGACAACGCATGTGTTACTTTACATGCAGGTACTTCACCTATTCAAAGAGACAGTTACACTTGTGATCATAACGCATCTACCTACTCTATTTATCTTTATAAAAATTTGCCCATGTGGGTTCTACTGTAAACAAATGATATGTATGCTCTCACTGTCTAGTTTCTTGTGTCACTTCTTTTCCTTCCATTTAATTGCCTTTCACTTTCTTTCCCCTTTTCAACTTTCTCCTCCTCTCTCTACCGTCTCCGTGTGTCCCAGTTCACGTAACTCTTCAAAGTACGCTCTCATTTCTGTTTACCATTTCGGTAAAAACAAGTCGTGACAGTAGTAGTAAAAATATTTCTCGTATAACTATACATTATTTGGCACGCAGAGCAAGCAGGATCATTCTTCTTTCTCACACATACACTATCCACATAATTTTTTCATCTTATTCCTTCAAATCCTGAGAATGCTTAACTTTATTTGAATGAAAAAATTATAGATAAATACATCACTCCCCTTTCTTTTCTCGGCATACCTTCCTCCTTCTCTTTTGCATCATCGCATTTTCAAGTTTATCTGCAAATTTTAACTAGAGCCACTATAACTCTTAACTTTATCAGCAGCATCATCACAACTCCAATCTAACCACTTAACTTTTTTTTCTCCAGAAATACGTAAGTTTGGCCAACTATCTTCTTATGAATGCCAGAACAAAAATCATGGAATCAGCAACCTCTTTTGGTTTTATCTACTCCAAATTTAGCTATTTTTTAGTTTTTCATTTCATCCATTCTCTTCAAAACATCATGGTTAACTAGTCAGTCAAGGACCATGTCTTGTTACTTGTGCTAACCTCATTTCGATAATGAACACAGCAGACGAAACGACAAACCATGTGGACGGACACAATCATCAGGATCACAGAGTGATCGATCTTATTTATCTCGCTTCCTCTCTTTCTCTTACAGTTTTTTTCTCCAATCAATAAAATTCCCATGCAGTCATCAAGTTGACCATACACATACAACTAACAATGGATTTTTCTGAATAAAAATGGGGAAACGTGATTACTAGCAGACGTGTACAATTTGTTTTCTTCTGACTGCCTCCTTATTCGATCCAGTACTTCACATCTACACATGGTCATGCTCGCATGTGATCGATCCCACACTCTCCCACACTATTCATCATCATCACTACTACATATTATTATGGCTAGCCGATTGTGTCAAATTATAAGAATGACCTGCTAAAAAAATCTTTTCATATTGGTATCATTACCATGTTATCATACTTGCAATAATATAATCGCATTCTTACTTACTACATTATCTAAAAATGCACAATGCATATGGCTCTCAAGATGTTTCAACTTATATTGTATTTCTCAACCATATTTACCTTCATACGTACTTTATAAAACTATTGTTCAGCTTTGGCTTATCCAATTTAATTTTTTTTCGCCTTGCCCATACTTCCTCGTCGTCTTTAACTTTTTGCAATCTTTCACACGTTTCATCTTCTCCCGGTTTCTTTAACTTTGCAAAGTGCTAGGCGTCCTGAGTGTAGACTGTTAGAGGTATTGAATACGAACATTTGACTTTTTAGAGAGAAGGCTTTCCTTGAATGCGAGTGCATGCACAAAAATTCGTGCTGTCTGGACGTGTTTACATTCCCATCTCATCCAGCTATGTTAGTTCCCTATCCATCTTGGTTGTCGTCCCATATCCTCTGGCCCGCATTTTCTCACATTCCTACCAACTTTTTTCTCTTGAAAAACTTACTCCTGGAAAAATAAAAATCTAGATTGTTAGTTGAAGGTACACATATCTCTGACGTCTGGTTTGTTGTCGTTTGTCCATCAGAAAAGAAAAAAAGGTTCTCTGTATGCATAAACGAGCCACTTTAGAATACTCAGATGACCACGTATCGTGTGTATTTCA
The DNA here is from genome assembly GCA_034700685.1 of Willowsia buskii. NCBI lineage: Eukaryota > Metazoa > Arthropoda > Collembola > Entomobryomorpha > Entomobryidae > Willowsia > Willowsia buskii. The sequence continues at coordinate 54,977 of JAQIXW010000053.1, read as the reverse complement.
GTGTTTCATCAAGAAGCTCACTAACTCAACCGCATTTTTACTTTTTCATACTACCTAGTGCACTATAGAAATCCTCGGATCCCAATTGACAAGATACAAAACAGCAATGCGTGTATGAATATGAGCCTATCATATCCTGCGTTTTCTTGATATAATATTTTCAAAATATTAGAAAAAGTTGATGATCGAGTGTAATGTAGCATTTTTGCATAAAACTTACAGGAACGCATAGTCAGGTATACCATTATGCTACGTTCATGGTTGGGCGCGTGGCTTTAGAAACAAAACCTACAAGTTTAGTTTATCTTTCTTCAAGATACATAATTTTTGACAAAAACTCATTTTATACATACTTTTCTAAGTGTCTGGCTTTTGAGTTGTAGTTGTAGTGGACGAACCATTGGACGAGAACGGAGTGGAAGAAAAATATTGCCTTGTACATTTCTAAAATCCCATAGTGCTACGAAGTCTGTTTGTGAGCAGACCACTGACTGACTACAACCTACAACTCTAAAAAGCTGACATGAATTCAATTCAAATTTCAATGTTACTATTTTGTACGACGACAACGAAGAAAATTACTACTGCGGAGATGGGCCCAGGGCTACACGCTATGCATACAGATTAACCATGTATGAAGATGCGCCGAGAGCATAAAAAAAGTATATGCTTTTTGTTTGAATTCCCACATTCTGTTTCATTCCCAATCTAGTATTCAACTTTTTTTGGTTGAAAGGTTCAAAAAAATTGCTGGTATCTTTAGTTTATAGACCAGATAAGTGTCTTTTAGCTTTTTGTTCTGTTGCTACATGTCCTTCTTTTTACAGTTTGTTTTACAAAAAAAGGAGAAAGGAGCGAAGCGAGCTTTGGAATTCGTTGCTTTCTCTATCTCTCTCTCTGTGCACTCAAATTGAAATAATTGGATCACACGCTTCGTCTGTAGAAAAATGGCATTGATCATTGTGCACTGCAGAAGTAAAACTGGGGACGAGTATGATGTGGTGATTTCCAGAAACATTAAAAATATACACTCAGCATTATTTCAAAACACTATCATAAATAAATGCAAATGCTTTCATAAAATGTAGGTAAAACTGAACTAAAACTGCCATTTATTTTTAATATTTAATCCATAAAAGTCCTCAACGTCTAGATGTCATTTACTCATCACAATTTTAGAACAAGGCGAGAAGGATGATGAGTAAAATGAGAATTGTGTAAGTTTTCTTTATGGACAAGTCTGATAAGAAAAAGGGAATTAGTTTAAAGCATTTTAAGGAATGAAACCCATTTCTCGTTTGTGCTGTACTGTCCAAAAATACTCACTCAGACGAGAATATAATGATCCATAACACTAATACTCTTAGTTCAGTCATTACCTTTCTCCTAAAAAATGCACACAAATACAGACACTCAACACGCACACTTGTAAAAATAGCAGCACAAGCACTTCCTCCAATTAACAAAACTACAACAATAGTACTGTTTAGATTCTCTTCTGCAAAATGACGAGGGCCTTCATTGATCATGTTGAAATCCTGTGGGCACAGAAAGTGAAATTATACGGCGACATAAAAGCATTCGAAAGGTGGGACAGTCGGATTAACTTCAGTTTTTTAGTGCACATTCCCTTCTCCTGTTTTTAATGTTTATAGTTGGGAACGCCAGGGAAGGAAAGCTGTTCATTTTTTTTGTAGTTGGCAGTGGATGATGATTACAATGCGGATGCCTCATTGAATACAAATGAGTAGAAAAAGGAAGACTCAAAGACTGTAGAGGGAGTAAAGCAAATAGAGAATGAAAGCAAGTTACACATGGATAAAAAAATAAAGAAAAATAATAATAGAAAATGTAGTCGAGATTTTTCTCAAGAACTCACAATAGAAAACAGATCAAAAGCTTGAAGTGGTAGTAATAGTGGTAGTTTTGTAGTGACTTGGCTGGTATAATAATGACGTGTGCCATTTACTACGCTAGATTGAGCTTCATAAACATTTTATATTTCATAATAATAATTCTGCTGGCATCATCATTTTTACGCCAGAAATATCTTAGCATAAAGAGGCAGAGAAAGTAAATCGAGCAGCTGGCGAGGAAGAACAGGAATCAGAGAAAGAAATCCGTAAAAAAAATGCTTAAGTGGTGGGAGTAGTATTTTGCATGTGTATTTTAACTACTTTATATATGCATGTCTTAAGAGGCAGAGCAGAAGAAAAATGATGTTTCTACGGTCTAAGAAAAATAGGCTTCTCAGCAAATATGTTTTCATTCTTTTGTCAGAGAACCCCATGTAATTGCTCCACCAATTTCCCATTTTTCTTTTGAAGAATCAGAGAAAGAAATCAACTACCCATTCTTACTTGTAGAATAACAATATGGTAGCTGTGGGTCTTCTAGAAAATAAAAAGGGAAAGTCACCTATGCACGTGCACAACTCTATCGTCATCACCACCAGCCTAATCATTAGCGTATTTAATCACACTTTTGTTAGTTGAATGAGTCATCATTATCATCAACGTCATGATCCTATTCCCGCTCTCGTTTTTTACTCCTCATCTCTCTCCGTGCAGCAACGAGCCAGTTGTTACCATTCACGCACACTTGAGCCAATTTAGGTGGAGAAGGAGCATCGAAAAATGGTAACTATTTACTAGTGACTGTCTGACGGTGAATAAAATACAGGGTCTGAAATAGGAAGATGGTGTATACCGTGTAGCCCACAGTTATAGTCTACATATTTCACCAGGCAAAACAGTATAAAACAATTTTCCCTGTCAAAATTTCCATTTTCCCTTCAGGAAGACAAGAAACAGAGTGAAAATGTGTGTCTGTGTGAAACGAGAGAGGAAAAGAAATGTATGGATACTGTTGGGAGAGCAAGTGAGGAGAAGAAATGAGAGGAGAAAGAAAGAGACAGACTGCCAATTAGTGACAGAGAGAGAGCCAGAGTGCGTGCGTGTGAATGTACGTTTGTACCACTTGATATTTATGTACATTCAAGTAAATGGATGGAGCGAAAACTGTATCAGAGAATGAGAGGGAAAGAGCTGATGATGATGATCATCATCATGTCTTTATTGCGTCATTGCAAAAAATTTCAGAGCCTTGCACTCTCCTTTTTTTGTTTTCAACCGGGAAGGAATGCGAAAAAATGTATGAATGCTTATCTAGGGAAGAAAATCAAGAGTATTTTCTAGAGTCTTCACCGTCATCATCAACAGCACGACTATCAGCATGGTGTGTGGCATTAATTATTCCCCCTGTGACTTGACTTGATCATTCAGGATGGAGAGCACTTACTCAAGTAGTAAAATGGTAGTGGTAATAGCAGTAGCAGAACGTTGCTCCCTTTTTTCAGGATTGTTGAAAACATGGAAGTATCATTATGTTTGGAAAATGCTGAGAGAAGATAATGTGAGCAACGGGGGGAAACGGAGACCAAAAAATGAGAAAAATTCAGGGCTTTATATCTTGTCACAATAAAGATAACGCATAATTTTCCAATGTAGTTGGCGAATTTGCATAAAATTTTAGAAACACAAAAATGAAATAATCAATGAAAGAATATAGCGAACAACTATATAGCTTCTACTGCTGACTTCCGTGGCACAGTTCCGGCCTGTAATGGTAATGAAACCACAAAGCACAAAAAAGACCCATGGTTTAAGGAGAAAGCGAAATCGCTTGAGGTTCAAACACTCATTGAAAAAGCATAGACAACCGCCTCTCTCCGTACTCGAAAACTACTTTGCTCACGAGAAAACCTCGGTTAGTTCTGTGTAGAAATGAAAATATGGGGAGGCCTCTGTTGAGAGTTTTTCTAAACTTTCTCCCATTCATGTAAACTTTGCAGCAATGCAATATTGGAGTGTAAACGTTGATTCTAGAGGAAACAAAGAACGCGCAACATTCGCAATGTTAACCAGTGCTACTCCAACCTTGCATCTATACAGCAAAAGTGTGGTGCGATAGAAAGAAGTAAGCAATCCATGCTGTGCAAGCAATTCGTAAATTTGTCCGACTACAGCCGAAAAGGCTGGGAATGTAGTACTACGTCATTTTTTGTACTTTCAGACAGAAACGCTAACTCAACCAGGACAGAGTATGTATATGATAGGATAAAGTGAAGTGTTTCCCAGTTTTGTGTAGCATCGGGAAAAAGTTGCTGACTTTGTCATATGGATGTCAGGCGTGTTGCGTGAGTGGAGATGAAGGCACGTTGCGGATAGAAAGAGTGGTTAAGTTTATTTTCCTGAGAGGCTCACTCTGTCATTGCCACCCAAGAAGAATGGTGCTACTGAGGCTAGTCGTAGAGAGAAAGTCAACTTGTGAAAAAGCTAGCTGAGCGACGATTATTCTTTTCCTTTATGACTTTTCTTCTATGTAAACAAAAAAAATTGTTACTCTTTCAGCATTTCAATGCAAAAATATGTGTACACAAAAGACTACTTCAACAACTTATATTCAGTCACTGCTGCCACAATCATAAGCCATGATAATAATAATAATATTAACAGCAAAACCAACACTACCCCGTCACAGCCTTTAGAAGAATACAACACGAGGAAAACAAATTGCCGCAGTGAAATCGATTACAAGTGGAAACAAGATAGGAAAAGTAGTTGTAACAAATCCGCTGTAAAAAGGATCACAAATGTGCTACTGACAATAAATTCAAAGATTTGTTCATGGTAAATGATATGTAGAATGGACTTATCTAGTGTTTTTTCAACATGTCATTTAGCTGTCACGAGTCATGACCGTAATATTTGCTGACGCTTCACAGATTACACAAAAACAGGAAAATAGCATACACCATCAAGCAGACAGTTTGTCACAGACACTGAAAATCTTGACTGAGAACAAACACGTTTATTTGCATGATATAAACATGTATACAGCTTTACTAAAATTTAATAACTCCTTTTCATTGACAGGAATATGCTTAGCGCTTAGACAATCAGATTTACGGACGGACAGACAAACTGTTTGGCTATCTGAAATGCTCTTGAAATCACGTTTGGGATATTAAAGTAAAAGGAAAAAATAGAGCACCCAATATTCGGCATTAACAGATGGGAGGCATATCTGAACTCAAAATTTGTATAACTTTTGGTAAAAATGTTCAATTACATTGAGGCGACATTTAATTTTACAACAACAGAAGACCCTTCTCCTATTTCTTTTTCTGGCACTACAGAGAATTATTGTAATAAATGTTTTAAGCTGTTATTACTTCTTTATATGCATTTCCCCCGAGGAAATTCTAACACAACCCACACACAGACTTCATTGCGAAAGTGTTATCTTTTTGAAGCAAACTCCTGCCGTTATTATTACTATCCTTCAAAGGGTGAGTAGAAAAAGAGAGAAAAAATAATGCAATGATAATAAAGCAGACAAAAGGCTCGTAAATCATCCAGAAGCACGTACGCAGATGTATACATACGAGCACACACCTATCCCTTCCCTACATAAAAATACTAAAGGCAAGCAATTCGGACAAAAATTATTCTATTAGCGTCATGTCACGTCATGTCAAATACGGGAGAAAATTCTGTTGCACGGTAGAACAGCTTCTCCCTCCACAACTATCAGTTTTCCTCGTTATTTCTTCAGTGCTGAGGCAAAAAGTCGATATACCAATGGATTGAGCGAATGCTTCACATAAAACTGATGAAGAAGGTGATCATATTAGCATTTTGGTAATGAGGTAGTAATTGCTTTATATATCTAGAAAATGGGATTGTGGTGCCTACAGTACCTTTACAGTACTGGTCCCAAGATACTTCATCTTTTGCAAAAAATAATAGTATCCCATCGGGTTTACCCATTTCTCCATTCTTGAAATCCATGAAAAGAGAAAAGTAGAAATTTCTTTTGGTTTTTGTTTAGTTTTTGGTTTTCTTATCTCTATAGCTGGATAAACAGCAGCGACAGTAAAATCTGACCCAAGCACCATCCTTTTTTTTCTTGGAAAAGAAAAGTGGCTTTGATATTGCAAGTGACAACAGTACAATTTATAATCAATGCCACAACCACTATCACAACTGCAAAAATTGCTTGAGTACAACACCCCCACAGAAAATAAGTACAATTGATATTCCTTTTTGTTGAGAAACTAAATAAAAAAAGAATATCGTCGTCATCATCACTGCAATTTCCATAAACAAGTACAGATCATTCCTGCTCTCTGTCTCTCTCCCAGACCACTTTGGTTGCGTGTACTTGTAGTATATTTATGGGTAATAAGTGTCTCCAATTGAAAAACGATCTTCTTCCTTTCTGAGGATCGTCAGTACTATCAACGTCACTGTCGTCAGCAGCATCCGTGCTGTTCTCTTTTTTCCCCAGCATATAACTTCTTATTCATGCTTTTTACACATTTTAATAGCATGAAAGAACATAATATGCAGCATTAAGGACTACTTATTTTTTAACCATAAGACAGCGAACAAAGGAAGAGAAAAGGGTATTCTAAATTTAGTAAAATTTATTGAATTGGTGAATCTGTATATTTTGTACTGAACATTCAATTTATTCGAGATTTTCGTCATTTCCTTTTATCCAAACTGGTTCGCCAACAATGAGGAGGCGGAGAAAATATAATGTGGATAAATAGCATGATATGAAAATAATAGGGCACAATCCTCAATGTCTCTTTCTTTGAACTAGTTTGCTTTTGAATAACGACGAGGGAAATCTACTTCTACGCGGACCTTCATCGTCATCATCAAACGTATAATAGTCGACCTTCCCTCATCTCTGGAGAGAGAAAAGTCTTCAGAAAGAATGAAAAAATATGGAAAGATATAAAAGATGTAACGGAGGAAAAAGGACAATCATTTTGATCCTTTTTTCTTCTCTCTTTCTTTCTTTTTCTCTATCTATTTGAGTTCTAAGTTTTCTTAGATCTCTTAGATCTTAGATGTTAAAAGGAGATAGGGATATAGATCGCGTGGTTACGTTTACACATTTTTCTCTCGTCTTATTGAAAAAAATACATATTGTATGTTTTATTCTTTTGAAGATGAAGATCATCTTCGTACTGATGATTAGAAGGCTATTATTGGAATAGTGACGGTCCTTTTTCTTGGAGAGAAAAAGAGGCTTACTTGGTTACTTTTTTTCCTAAAGAGCCTTCTGTTCCCCTTTTATTCTTTGTAATTCTGCCTGAATGATTCCATTGCTTTGGAAAAACGGAGAACCTGATACTACTACATGTCATGTCTGTCTAAAGCTTGGCTACCTTTACACAGAACTTTCGGTAGACAACCAGGCACCAGCACAACAACATTTTCCTCTCACTCTTTGCAAGATCATGAGGATGTCGATGATCAGGATGATTGCGTGATAGAGAAGGGAAAGCCAAACCAAAGCAGGCATCACAAGAACCACATACAGACAGATAGATGGCTATTACAACAGCATCGGTAACATTGTCCAGTAGGCTGTAGAACAACGTCGTATTTCATAGGGTCTGTATGTGCTTTTTGCATTATTTTCAAGATGTCTGCACTTCTGCTGCCGATGATAATACAGCCGATCCTGACGCTGCCGTTGTTGTTTGTTCACTCCAGCAAACACACACTCACTCTTTCTTTCCCGGCAAAATTATGGCGATAGCCTCTCCAAAGCCTACTATTACAACGGCTAAAAAAGAATAGATGATGGTGATCATCATGCAAGGACAAGTGCACAGTGGAAGAACATCACGACCATCACTAGCATTTCTATTATTAGTGTTATTATTATTGTTACTACTATAGGTTGGTTCGCTACGTGAATGCAAGTGCGCCTACAAAATGGTTCTGGCCGTTCGGCTGTGTTTTTTTTGCTTGTCATGAACCACAAGAATCCAAGTCATAAGCATAAATACAGTCACTATTTATATTTTGTATACTCACTCAAATAATATCTTTTTTATCACAGTTTCCAGCACGAAACACTTTTAAGTAGTGCTCTGCATTAATATGGCTAATATGACCATGCAGCAATTTTTTGCTTCCATCAACCCGTTTTATGATTCCATTTTTTATGTAGCTTTAAAAAATCTTCAACAAGCGGGATTTCTTGGCTTGCGACTTACTAGTTATGAGAATGGCAGGGATTCTTTTTTCCCGCACTCTAGAATCGTTTCACCCTACAACAAGACAAAAAAACTGGAACAACTTTATCACGAATTCATTCTGTAAACTGTATGGCATTATACACATTTTGGTCCTCTCACTTTCTCTTTCTTGCTTTCTTCCTCTTTCTCTCCGCATTTGAGTGAATTACAATTGTGTGTGTGTGCGGGCTGAAAAGAGTCGGGTACAACTCTCAGAGAGAAAGAAAAATACGGGAAATAGGAGGATGAAAAGAGCGAACATCTTTCCTTCCTTTTCCCCGTTTGCATCCTCTTTTATTTCACTGCTCTCAGCAGCACAGCAGTCGTCGCAGTGTCAGAAGAGGTAGAGCAGCTGGGCCACAAAACAACCACCATCACCACCGCCACCAACAGCAACATCACCATCAGAACAAAATCATCAGTCTGGCTGGAGAGTTGCGTTAGACTTGGATCCTCGTTTTTTGTCCTCCATCTCATCATTATCGTCGTCGTCCTCCTCTTCCTCCTCTACTTCACAATCTTTTTTCCATCAATGCTTTACCATGCATGCAAAGTACGACAGCAAAAAGGAAAAAAACCACTTTTCAATTTTCTTCTCCCCTTTGCTTCTACTTTTTCTCTAAAAAGGGATTACATAGAAAGAAGCAAGGTGAAACAAGAAGAAAAAAAATGAGTCGAAATTGTGTTTACTAAAGCGAGAAACAAAAAACAAGCAGTGTATCACACTAGTTTTTTTTCAAGGTGATGGTGACGGTGGCAGGATGGTAATATGGTTATCTATGAGCAGATATTTTCCCTGTGAGTAATTGTCTTTTGGGTGTACATGTTCCGTGCTTCTTTTCTTGTGCGTTTGGCCTTCAAAATATATTCAAAAAGGAAGAAAAGGAAATAAAATATCTGCCTTGCTATTAAATATGTGCATATCAGTATTGTAAAAAAATAGAGTTGCGGCAAAAAAAAGGAGAAGGAAATCAAGACAGGATAATATGCATCCCGTCACACATTTTTCCTGGTTGCTTCACTCGACACAATAAAATGTATGGCAGTCCAAGACAAGAAGACAAGGGAGAAAGCTGAGTCATCATTCGTTCATGTTTCTTCGTGACTCCATATTCTTTCCTTCCTTCCTTGAGCAAAGAGTACAACCTCAACAAGGTGTTATTCCTCGCTTTTCTCATTGATGGTGTAGTGGTGTGATGATGATCATGAACATCAGCATCGGAAAAACTCTCACTATTTTTCCCCTTCACTCAATTTTCAATTCAAACTTGTAGATTCGGTTTATACTTTGATAGAAAAGTGGTAGGTCGGTTGGGAAAAGACGAGAAGACGAAAAAGAAGACAAGAAGAAAATACGTTTTTACGACATGTTCCATTTTTCTAGTCAACTTACCATACTTTTCCCTGCATTTTCCTTTCTCTTCCTCCGGGGATCAATTGCGACCTATAAGAAAAACTTTCTCCGGTTTTCTTTTACGTATACATATTGCTTGTCGTTTGTTGAATGTTCGAGCGATCCCATAAAAATAGTTAATAGTAAAACCACTTGATCTTCTCCAACATCTTTTTACACGCCTATCTACAAACCATATTTCTCGAGATTACAAGCAGCAGTGTGCGTAGTGCTGTCGTCGAGTGAGGATCTAGATCTTGGTAGACCTTATATCAAACAAACACACCGCTTTGAATTTAATTTCAATTCCGCAAAACTTAATTTTAATATTTACCGTCACTACCTCAAGTGTAAATTGTCTTAAGAATGAAAACAAATCAAGTGAAAAATTGATCTATTTGATATTCCATTGAAGCAACATGTGTCCTTTTCCCAACGACACACTGTCGCCTAATTCATCAGATGTATTACATCATGTCAGTGCATTGGAGCTTACAAGCTTATAGTTATGCCCTAATTGAATCATTTGCATCCTCAACTATAAATTGTGTATGTGTGTAGAAAAGTGTTTAGGTGTGCTTGGATGTAGGTAAAAGTGAAAACAAGTGAGTGTCGATGAAGCACAAACTAATTATGGTAATAGCGTAATTCCCCCATTTTCATGTTAAAGGAAGTGATAAAGAAAGCAAAAGCATACTTTCTAGAAGTACTAGACTACCTTAACAACAGGCTACTTTACCGGTTCGCGTTAATAAACGTCTTCTTCCTCGTCTTCATCTTATTATTATTATTATTACATTACCCTTTCCTGGCCTGCGGCTCGCAGCGACTGTGCCATAGTTGAGTCCTGTTTTCAACACGACATCATCATCACATCATTCCACCCTACCAACTTATTTTCTTTGACCTTAGCAACATTCATCTCCATTTGCAGCACACCAACCCACCACCCACCCACTCATAACATCTTTCCGTCAGTCAGTCTGGTTTTTGACTATTAAACTTTCCCGGTTACATGGTCGCCGGGAGAGAAAAATGTCAAGACAAATACATACTATTTTTGAAATTCTAAAAGTTTTGAAGCTGGCATAACTTGTTTAAAAAAATTGTTTTATGCAATGCCCTTCGTTCAGATATTGTCTAGTCATCGCCCTACATGACTCTCATCACAGACGCATGCCATACCACTTGTGTTTCCTCCCCGTTCCAATGTCTTGGGGCCATCAATAAACTAAAGAGCAGCGAAAGGACGGAAACGCAAAAGAAACTGACAGTGAACCCAACAGCCAACAAGGGAGACAAAGAGAGAAACTATTTTCCTTCAGGGTAAACATGAGAATATCAAAAATAGAAATAAATTAATGTTGAGTGACAAGCCAGTTATTTTAGAGAAATTTCAAATGGAAAATATGTGAACGCAAACATCTACTAACATTACAAAATATGACGTTAAAGAAGGAATTTTAAATGAGACCAGTGTCGTGGTAGTACAGGGAATACAGCTTCATATTTATATTGTACGTCTTTGTCAGAAAATACTTCGATTACAAGTCTGGAGAGACCATGTACATGGACAAAGAAGTATTCAAGTATACCCGTCTACCTAACAGTAGTGGTAACCCATGTATTGATTTCAAAACTGTCCCCATTTACTTTTAATTCGTGACAATCTTTGTACCATATATAACACTCTAAGTGTACACAACAAAAGAAAAACTGGACGACTATGTGACACTATTTTAATCCCGGAAAATGGAGTGACCATTCTAACAGGATTGGGGAAGTCCTTGATTCTTGCACTGATGTACATAATAATGAAATTGGATTTTCTTCTCGGGAGTAGTGCTAGTAGCCATGAATGATGATCATGGTGGCGGTTTTTCGATCAAGTCAGGGAGAAGCAAGGCTGAAAGTAAATAAGGATGGATGGCAGTAGAACTCTGATGACTATACAACACGCCTTCCCTACTTCAGGAAATATCTGACCGGAGCTTGCTTTCTCTTTTTTTCCTGTTATTTTATCACTGGCACACAGTTGCATAGACAAGTCAAAGAAGAAAATAAACAGAAGACTTGGTCGAGTGATGTTGTCATACGAAACAAGAGCGAAAGACAGTCACAGCAAAAGGAAGGAAATGATCTGAAGAAGATGTTGGAGCACTACATTCTTAGAAAAATGAAGAGATATAGAGCTTGGTGCGTTATCTTTGCGAATACTAGAAAGGGATGCATCCAGACAACGATAGCACTGAATAGCTGATATAGTTTAATTTCTGACGTGGCGCCCACTTACCAGGAAATAAAATATGAGAACAGTGTGCAAATGACTTATCAAACTCGAACGATATATTTTTCAAATTGTAATATAGATAGATACAGAGTAATTTAATTACTGAGGATGTAAGATTATCGGCAAATTAGGAAAAGAAACATTGCTGCAATGGTAAGGATTTTCCTAAAAATACCATTCCCATCGTCTCCGGCATCGCCGTTGTCGTCATTGTCACTTGCAGAAAGAGAGGAAAAGGCGGATATATTTATGGAGAAAAGGGTGGTTGGGTTACTGTCAACTGCATTGTCACTGCCGCCGCCGCCACCACCACCACCTCTGATAGCAACTTCAGCAAGGGAATTCTCACTGGACTGGGGAAATAGTGAAACTGGAAACTACTTTCTATTATCCCTTTTATCTTCCTCATTGTCAGCATCATCATCATGATCTCCCTTGGTCTTATTCTTTTTATTACAAGGTCTGCTGCTAAAAGTTTCTAGCCTTTCACCCAGTCTCCATAATCGTCTTCTGTATTTCTCTCTCTTCCTCACTCGCTGTCTTTCTGGAAAAACAATTGAACAAGGTCAGCTATAAAAGGAAACAACAAAGGAATTATTCATTTGAAATTTAAAGAAACCAAAGTGAACCTCTCCGTTGCTCGCTTTGAACGAGAGAATTCATCCTATTTCTGGCGCCTTTGTTTTCACTGGTAGGCGGTTGCAGAGAAGAAGAAAGATGGAAATGCATGAAGAAGAATGTCGTCTTCGTCGTCTTTTGGGGAAAGGAAGATTCGCTGACTCTGCAGCAGCAGCAGTTTAGTAACAACAACAGTAAACACAAACCCACTGAAGCAAACTACTACCAGCTTTTGTCATAATGTCACCAGCTGCAGAAAGGAGAAATTAGGAAGCACAATTGGAAATTCATTCCGCTTTCCCAATTTTTTTTCTTTTGAGTCTCCTGAAATACACCATCCCATAAGCCATAATGCTGAAAACAGATGAGCCGCTACAATACTAGAAAAAAAAGAATAGTGGAGAAGAAACAATAAAAGTTTAAACTTTGCCCTGGAATTAGATTACTTCTGAAATAGGAATGCGTATTCATGAGTAAAAATACCCACACCACTGACAAAAGTAAAAGAAAGGGAGAGAGATGTAAAATAATTCATTTGCTTATCGGTAATTTATTTACTCTGCTAGATCCTCTAATTTTTCTTCCGTTAACATAAATTCGTGCAATTTCAGAGTAGGGAATCCAGAATTTTTGGCGTTCTCAATCAAAAATTTCATCTTTATTTGTTAACCAGTTTTTAATTACTTTGTCTCTTTTTATTTTACTTTTATTTACTCGTCTTGTGCTAGTTCCAAAAGTGAAAATTCATAGCTGTTTCCTCCCATGTTCTGTGTGATAAACGGATAAACCCCTGACTCAGAATTAATGTAAAATGGCATATTGAACGATTCACCCTTCAAAGCTCCCATATTGACGTAAAGTATAATATATAGTGTATCAGCATGAAAATGAAAATTATATAAGATGTGCTGCGTGGTAGTTCAAATTTTGATAATGGTGATCAGGCAGGATGAAGATGATATCGTTATCAAAATGTTGTTTTAGTGTTTGAAAAAGTTGATCCTTAATGCAAGTAGATGTGAAAATTAGTATGCTTTTGGTTGCCAGATGTGTGATGTGAAGTCAGTTCATAGGTTGCTTCATGATTCATGAGTCGACTTTCTACGGCGTCAACTATACTAATTTAATTCACCTGGAACAATAGAAATACAAACACTTAATTTCAGATTGTGATTTTAATGAAAGTGTGCTTAGCCATGTTATCATCTTCATCGTCCTCGCTTGCATCTGTGAAAGGAACTAATTAAAACGTCATTTTCGTCGCTTGCCAGGAATTATGCAATCCACCATCGCTTGTCACTCAGCCGTAAGGTCGTTGCCAAACACAAAATAAATCTCTTCATTCTTAGCCTCATTTAAACTATTATATAATCTTCAGCATCGTTCTTATGATTAATAATGCTGCTATATAGCTGCAAATTTTGTACTTGGCTAAACTAATATTTACAAGTATAGATTTTATTAAAATTATTATTAAGATTTATTCATATAACTTTTTGATGATGCTCAGCTGTGCAGCCTTAATTACTTAACAATAGTCAGCGTATAGTTTTCACTAATCAGCATAATATTTAATAATTGTTTATTAGACAAAGATTAACAATAATTTACAAACTTTTATTATTAATAATATCGCCTAACACCGTTTGGATTTCTGCTGGAGAAACATTTTTACTAAACTATAATATCTAGCAAAAATTATAACGAATCTACAGTAAAACTACCAATGCTTCTTCTTCAGCTACTACTTACTACTACTACTGCTACAGCCATGTGACCTGATTGATTCATTTCATCTTGAAAGGCATACTGATGTCCTGTAAGTTAAAATACTCTTTATTTTACTAATTCTGAACTCTAGTCGTAGTGGTACATTAATTAGATTTAAACTGGATTAGTAACATTTACTACAATTGCCAGAATTTAGAAAATGGATTATTATATTTTTAATAGTTCATTTTGAATCTCCAATAGAATTAATGATATTGCTGGAAAAGCAGCACCGCAACAGAACAAAGTATAGAGGTTTTTTTACAAAGTTCATTAATTATATTAAGTATATCGTAACCAAGTTACATCCCCACTTGGCTTATGTTGATTATCTCATACAAATGCATTCCATATAACCCTTTTTTTTCTAAAAAAAATGTCTGCACAAAAGGGACCGGAGCCCTATGAAAACCTCAATGGACTTGGCACATGTCAACTGGAAACGTACAACGTTGTATTCTATGTGTGCATGCCATGCAAACTATTATGTGAAAGGAATTGATACTGGGTTTGGTATTAGAAAGAGGCTGCTCATTAAAACGAGTGGAATGATGGGATTCAAAATAAACGTAGAGGAAAATCGGGTGGAGGATGAGGCCGTCTGAATGAATGTAGAGAGGCTTTCCTTATAATGGCAATAATAATGTTATTATTATTTGAAAACCGGATTTTACTACTATCACTGTACTTCAGACTATTCCCTTGTTACGTCAGATTATATAAGCTGCACATTCAAAACAACTTGTACTAGAAGTTGTGTAGCTATGCTGGCGATGATGATAAAGATGATGATAGTGGATGGAGTGGATGTGTGTGTGACATACAGAAATGTCATGTTTTCATCATCATTATCACCATGCTGACTATTGAAGCTGATTGTGTTATCCTTTGCTCTGCTTCAACTTTTTTCTCCTACTTTCTCTCAAGGAAATTTTGGTGGAGCGAGAATCTGACGTTTTTAACGAGGAAAAGAGCAATAGAAGCAGGCTCCAGCAGAGAAGCGTCGTTCTCCACCAACCACTATGCGTTTACATTTTGAGTGGTGGTGGGAAGGTTGAGAGTAAAGTTGGTTAAATATTCTGTAGCAACCTTTACCTTGCTACTGCCTTTTTCAGAGAGAGAGGAAACCCAACTATGAAACCTACTTTTTCCCAAATTCTATCATCAGAATTCCATCAGATGAAGTGGCCAACGTAGATTGAATTCTCCTTTTCAATCGTGTGTCTCCTTTCATCTTCCCCTTCGTTCTCTTAAGCTGTTTATGTTGAGAGTGGGTTAGCGACAGAATTTAGAACAAATACGAACGTAGATTGGTATGGATAGATAGACAGGAGGACAGCTAAAATCAGACTAATGCCATTTATTCATTCCTTCACTCAATTCACTCACATCACACAAACAAACATATATACATTCATCATAAAGAAAGGAGAAAAGTAACACAACAAATTTGAATCCTAGAGAGAGATCTTTACGATTTACTTTACTTTCCTAGTCATCGTAGTCCTCATCATCATGCCCATTTCACGAGTCGTCGTACCCACCTTTCTACAGGAACTACACATTCCCACAACCTTATACCTACCTGAGTACAGACATTATGCAGAATAGGCTTGCCCGCTTGCCAGTATAAGTACATTACTACTCTACTATTAACAGCAAAGAGGAAAAAGAATGGAAAATGGGGATATGAGCGAGGAAAACGTTATCATTTTCTCTTTCCTTTTTTGCATGCTTGAATTCTTGCTTCCACTTTCCCTGAATCTCTTGCCGCTCTACTCAGTAGACTAAACTAAACCATGCATGTGTGCATTGACACAATCTCAAAGAGTAAAATGCCTTATTGCATGTTATATTCAGTCAATATGCTTTTCATGAGTAGTAGGCTCCTTGATAGGTATTTATAGCACCTCTACTGCTGCCGGCGCTGTCGAATGATCAAAACCACCGCTCCCACTGTTCCCTTCCCCCATATCCTTGATTCTTCTCGAGAGTCAACTCAACTCTTTTTTTTCTCCTCTCCCTTTTCATCTTGCTGCATACTTTTCTAGCATCACCTTATTTCCAGTCCAGCTATAGCTACCTCTACCACCTTTCTCCTCCTCCTTCACTTTTCTTTCTTTTCCTCTAATCGTTTCCCCTCTCCCGCTGCTTTCACTATTATTATTTATAATTGTGTGTGTGTTTCTGCATACTTGCTTTCCACACTATTCTTCTCAGTATGCAAAGCAAACCATTTCACCACTTCTCATCTGAAATACGCCATGCTATTAGTACATTTCTATGCGTTAGACTTTCTCTTTTTTGCTGAGTCACTATACAACACAATGCTGCACACACTTTATCGTCATCATCATCATCATCATCAGAATAATCATATCCATCAAATTTTTCTGGAATGGTGATGGCAACTGCTATTTCATCTCTCACATTTTTATCCCTTACTTTACCACCTGCTCCTTGACTACTTTACTGTGCTCTTTTCTTAAGATTCTCTCTCTCGCACACACATACACACATTTTTTGCTTTTCCTTTTTTCTCCACTTTTTTTACGAGAAGCGCGTCAAGTGTGAAGGAAGCAGACGTTCTTTTTTGCCGTTCTTGACGAAGCCATTGCGCGAGAAAAGAAATCTGTTAAAATGCTCTTCTTTCATTTATCATAGCACTTTATGGGCATCAATTCTCACCCAAAAGTACATAGTTTACACTAGGATTTTTTCTACATGAAATAACTTGTTTACTTAGCTCAATTACATTTCTCCGTTTTGTCGTATATACGTAACATTACCGTCTTTTTCTTAATCATGAGACTTTTTTTGCTTCTACTTCTTCTTTTTTATTTTGGCTCTGTGAGAATTTTACAAAGCGAATTCAGCAACTTGGCAGTTTTATTTGGTACAAAAAGATCTGTTTGTTCCAGAAGTTTCTCTTTTGTGTTCATTCTTTTTTTTTACTACTTTTGTACATTGTTTATTCAGAACGCGAATGGCGAATAGTGGGGACCGTTAAATCCTTTCAGCATTAACTTTTATCTCCACGTAAAAGCTGAAATTAGTCAATTTTGCTTGTAATAAAGCTGGTTGGTAATATTACCAAATTAGGACCGTTACAGACGTCACAAAGAAAACTGCATCTTCCACCCTTCGTGAAACGTTGTAAACTAGGGTGTATTCATAGAGCAGTAGAGACATTCAATTCCATCGCACCTGATCTACTTCTGCAATCCTTTACCTGTCTAGTAAATTGTAATAATAATAGTAATAATAATGTCGTCCTATTCCACACACAAAAAATATGAGAGGGCGGAGAAATGAAATGACATTTTCAGAACGAGAAAGCATTCATGGCCTCTCAGCTGGCTCTCCTTTCTTCAATTTCGACATGCTTTGTGTGCACACACCGCGCTGCTGTCCTTTTTCTCCACTGACAATAGAACGGAACAAATGCTTTTCAACTCTGCAGAGAGGAATCGCTTGCTCTCTTTTCCATGCCAAAAAGCCGATAATGTTGATGCCTCGCTGCGTGCCTGTACATTCGAATGGTGACAAGGAACAAGTAATCGAAGATAAAAATAAACTTTATTCCTATTTTTTACTCTACTTCACACATCATGATATGTCCTTTATGTTTGTTGTGGTACATTTCTATGTTTACATACAATAAAGGAAACATTATTTTTTCCTTTTGGTGAACGAGTGCGTCCTTGTGAAGTTGTATACCCTAAACCCTCCATCCTTTCTGTCCATACAGATGAAACATGTTGGCAGCAAATGTAACACGAGGAAAAATGTTCATCCTGTTTATAAACTTGTTTATACGGTACATAACCTCTGGAATGGAATTTCGACGAATGTTGGGTTCAATTTTATACTTACTTAATAGACTGCTCTGATGGCAATTTTGGTGAAAACATTTTTCAATTTGTATTATGCAAATTTCTTTAAATAAATTGTCCAAAAGCATGGGTACGGTGACTTTGTACTTTGCACGTAAAATGGAATATTTGAGGCATAACATGAAATTAAAACTAATTGATCCGTATATGAATTGGGTGGGTGGATTCAGGAGGAGTTTTATAACCTTTGAAATTGGGAAAACAAACATTTAGACAATTTAAAATAATTCATCAGCTGTCGGCCTTCGATGCATCAAGAAATATGACAGTTTAAGAAGGATGATAACAAGCGTAGAAATTAATATGAGAAGCATAAAGAATTCGGATTGAAACTAACTAAAATGGAAAGTAAATATTCTTGACGATCATCATCATCGTCGCCTTTCCGATTCGATAACTTACTCACTTGACATAATAATAACATTATAGTGATACTCTAAAAAGTCGTTCCGTCTACTTTTTTGTTAGTTTACTATTATTACTAAGTTCCTTCTTAGTAGATTTTCAACCGTCATGTTGTGATGGAAAGGAATGCACACTATCAAACTATATGTATGCATCATGTCTGGAGAATCTAGGTGGATGAATTTTTTTGTGTGTACTTTGACAACACAGCCAGGACTTTCTTCTCGGCTTCAAAGTCTTCGTTTCCTTTTTTTTACCTCTTTCTTGCTCCTTCTTCGGAAAACGTAACAAGCTTATTATTATAGGCTAGCAAACATCATCGTGATGGGGAGCAGCCCAGTGTAATATCAATATGACAAAGTAAATATACTAAAGAACCCAGAAGAAGTCTTGATGATGTGGTTGTAAGTGAGTGAGTGCCTGTGAATGTATTTGTCCTTGGCACTGCTACCAAGTTAAAGTTGGCAGTAATCACAATCACTGGGAACTTGCGAAGAAAAACTTTCACCACAGAACCACCACCACTGCCACTCTCTTTCCCCTTCTTTCATTTTTCCTTCTCTATACCAATTTTTTTCTTCTTCTTTTCTCCTCTCGTTCTGGTTTTAGGTTTGCTGGAGGGGAAAAAGACTCATTCTTTGTCAACCTCAAATTTGTGAATTCCTTACTGCCACGTAGTAGAGAGTTTAGAAATCTCTTTTTCGCTTTGCACTTTACACACAAATGGAAAGGCAGGACACACAGTGAAAACTCAATGATCACGCTGGCTAGCGGGAGGAGGAGGATGATGATTATGTTGTTAGGTGTCCCTGAGAAAGGCAGCGGATGAAGTAGGTGTATGTGTATGTCTGTCTTATCATCATTATCTCTTCTTGTCAGAGAAAAGTTTGTGTAAAAGCCACCGTCACACTCTACACCATGTTCACTATTATTCACCAGAAAAAAAACTCTCGCCGATGATCAGCTTTGTGTAGTGGTAATACGAAATAATAAGATAATACATAAATATATATATATTGTTACTCAAATGAAGAGCATGAAGAGAAGGATGGGAGTGTAGTGGTGGCGGTGGTGGTTGGTCTACTGAAAATGGTAGGGATGATTATTACTTCACTACTTGAATTGCCCCAACTTTTGTGGTGGAGTTGCATAAAAGTGGAATTTGTGCAAGATATAAATATTAAGGCATGTAATCTACGTAAATAGGCGATGGAGCTTACATCTCAACTACTCGTGCAACAACGTTTCCATCATCATCATCATCATCTTTGGAAAGTAGTAAACTTTTGCTAACTTTGCAGCAGCCATCATGCTATTATTATTATTTTCATTCTTCTCACCACCTCCGTTGTCGTCTCCAAGGCGTAGGTCAACAGAAGTACAAATTACCATTGACTATGGTAATAATACTTAATAGAGTACTTTCATTTATTCATTCTATTTTCTTGACTTGCAAACCCAATATTGAAGTTAAGTAAATAGTGTCATTAGTAATCCCGGTACATTGTCCATTCTCCGATTTCTCTTTCACAAGGATATTATATAGTCAGTGTGTTTCATAGCCATATTAATAACGCGACTTGGAGTGATCTCCTTACTTGATCAATTGGTTTCAATGAAACTCACAAGATATTTGTAAGCAACAGAAATGATAGCATGTCTAATATTGTAAGTAGTATACTTTATTTTCGTATCAGAGAAAGAGGATTTACTTCAACTTGCTTTTAGTAGTGTAGTAGCATCATTATCATCTTTGTCTGCGGCGATGGAGGCCTCCATCCTTCTCCCAATGAATACTATCTTCTAAACACTTCGGCAAATTCAAAGTTTACTTTGAAAGAATTTACTTGATAAGAATAGAGGATGAGAGGTGGCCTTGTCGCTTCAGCTCCAACTCCAACAGCTTATGACGACGACGATGATGATGATAACAATGCTGACGAGGACGATATTGGATGATGATGATAAAGTGAAAGTGGATTTTTTACTTCCATCTCCTTTCTCCCTCTTCTTCTTCTTCTTTTCTCTTCCAATCCAGATTTTGGACAAGTTAAGTAACAAAGTATAGATTATAAAGTATGCATAGTCTTGATAAACATCATCACAAAGACACACCACCACCACTAGAGCTGATTCGACTACTTACTTAGTTTCTCACTTGGGTTGATTCTTCTTCTGATTGAATAATCTATAAACGAAGAAGAGAAAAGTAAAAGTTGTCAGAAAGGAAAGTAAAACGTGTATTGAAAAGTGGGAAGATAGAGAGAAAGAGAGTGGGAGAAAGCATTGGGCAAGGAAAAGCTAATATATTTTTCAAAATCGACTACCCCTCTGATGCTACTAAAACATGCATGCTCACCACCACGCACACCATCAGTGACACTCGCTCGCTCAAAACCAGTTACAAAGTATCTGGTTATATAAAAACGCTGCATGTCTATAAAATTTGTATGTGTGTGACTGACTGGTTTGCAACTTTTATGATTATATTCTTTACTTGATAGTTGACAAGGTCTAGTGGAATATTATATATTGTGATTGTGATGACGATGATGATATAAAGGGAAAATCAATGTTGATCAAATTTTTAAAGGAAAGAGCAGCAGCTGGTCTCAGATGGTGTTTGGCTCTGAGCTTTCTATAATATTGCTTATATAAACTATTTTTTACATGCATAAACACATGCCATCATCAAGAATAAAAAATAAAAATATACATATTATATTGTTTCTGGAATAAAAATTTCTCTTAGAAATATAGCTGGATTTGAGTGGTTTCAAGCTGCGGAAGTCAAGAAAAGGAAGCCCCTATTTGAGTATTGTTATGAGTGAAAGTGTGCATATCTTGTTTGTGTCTTTGATGTTCTCTAGTTGTTGAGTTGAGCAAGAGCGGAAGGATGAACACTTTCAAAACACTACAAAACAGTATTATCCTTCTCCATTATGCATTCTCCACCGTTTCCTTCCGCTTTCGTTGTTAGTGTGCGACAGGCCTGGCGAAAAAATTTTCATACGATGTCTAAAACAACTAGGTACTTTTCTTCCCTTGAAAGAGTCCATGTCTTTTGTGTATGCACACATACATATATCCATTGCTATTATGCGTATGTCGGCGTGTATCTTGTCTCAACGCTTTGTCCACGTAAATAATACGAGGGATATTATGCATTGTGCAGAATTTTAAGCTTGCTCGGCTCCCAACACTTTTTGACTTTCCCCTTACAACAGCACTGATGCTGGCTGGTTTGGCTGGCGTACTGTCTCCGTGTTTGATCAAAAAGGTTAAACCACACGTTTTACTTGAATGCCACTGATTTTTCATTTGACGTGGTTGCGTTATTGTTGCTGCTTATATTGTACATTTCTTACACACACACCATTTCTGCATAATCCACCTCATCTGCTGCATTTGCCGATAAAATGCGGATGTTATTATTTGAAAAGAAATTTATATAAGCATGCCAAATCATCATCATTGTCGTCTTGTGATCCTCATCGTGATGTTCAACCCATTTTTGTAAAAAAAAAACAAGAATGTTGCGGCCTAGTAAATAAATTCTGTTATGAAACTTGGCCTTCCTTCCCCTTCTCATTTTTATAATATTGCTTTTTCACGCCAAACTATTGTACAAATCTTTCCACCGGAAAACATCGTGTTTTCCTTATATGCAAAAGAATTAACAGCATGATGAATAAAAGAGCTGTATTTGGTTTACTCTTCCTCGTTCCGTGCGATGTCTTCGGGTTTTTTTTCTTCTTCTGTGTGTGGCGTGAACTGGACTCCTTAAGCTCTCTTGTCTTGTCTTAAGTGCGTCACAGCATGAATGCATACGACTACTGAGAACAAACTACAGTTTCTCTTTTTTCTTTTCTCTGTATTTATCTCTTTGTATGCTGTTTTTTTTACATATTCTTTTGTCGGAAAGCGGACACCAAGGGAATACGGGAAAGGAAATCGAAAGAACGCTGGTATACTTTTAATGAGCAAAAAGGTAGAAAAAAACCTTCATCCTGGAAAGAAAACTATGTCGCATTGTTTCCTTTTTTCTTGCCCCTTAAACACAGTACTAGTACTAGTTATAGAGAGGGAAAATGACATCCTTACTGCTACGGGTATAATATATTTGTACGGATGGATAGACACTATATGTTTGCCTACTAATCAGAAACAGGACATAAGAAAAGCAAGAAGATGTGTGCTTCTATGCTAGTGGCCATTTTTCTATGTGTGCAGGGTAGTAGGCCGAATGGATGACTAAAGAGTGAAGAAAAAACTAAGGTGAAGTAACGAGTCGTTCATGAATACATTTATGAGGAGTTTTTTTGGATGAGGAAGACACAAGGAGGAAAAATGTCTGCTTTCTAGGCATTCGGACATTTCTCTCTGAATTTTCATTTTTATTCTCGTATTTTTTGTACATGTCCACTACAACTGGTACTCCGCTGTTGCTCGGCCACGTCTTACAACTACTTTGTTATTCCACCACACAACCGATATAAAAATCGAGTTTCCTTTTCTTGACAACGACAACAACAAAACACAGTGTGGAGGTCCTTCCGATTCCATCTCCTGTATATCTCATCATCCCCAGGTGGCTCATAATATATTTCAGAGGTCTCCTTTTTCTTTTCGCTTGCTCTTTTCTTACTTAGCTTGGATCATTATGCTTTCATATTAGAAACGAATATGTGCGGTGGCCAGTATCCCAAAAAACCAATAGCCCAACACGAAATAAAGTCTCTATTTTATCTTTTTTTTTACCATCCTTAGTTAATTTTCCCTATCCTGCTGGTTCTACGTGTTGTGGTCAATTTCATAAGAGCCAACCCGGAGGTGGGTAGGTGGGGATAAGACTTACCTGAGTCTTTGTTTCCATCTCACTCCGCACATTTTTTCTTGTTTCTCAAGCCAATCCTTTAATAATAAGAGATACAGGAAAACCTAGTACTGGGGCATCATGCCAAGTAACAACGTACCGTATGTTTTCGCCATGGTTGCAATTTGTTCCTTATATTCCCTAACGAGCCATATATAATGTACCGGGTTATTGGGTATGAGCATTTCCTGTTTTTGAAATACAAGTAAAATATTATACATTTGATCGCACTATTCGTACTCCAGTTGCAAAGGTGCCTACATGCACAGATATTAAATCTGTGAATTCCACAAAACTTGCAGCCCCGCAAGCTCCTGCAGAGAGAGAGAGAGAGAGAGAGAGAGAGCACACATGTATCTTGCAGCTTGCAGACTTCTTCACATTTCACCTCTGAAAATTCAGCATGCCACAAACAATTTGTACGTACCTATATCCTATTTCTCTTGCTCCGCTTCTCTCCTCCATTCCTTCTGTTTTTCATCTTTCATCCCTTCCAAACAATCTTGGCGAACATGATGAACCTTTTAAATCAGTTCAGTAAATCTGCTCATCCTAACATTTAGCACGTAACATTAGAGGCAACCTTGTTGGCAGCCTCTGACTCTCTATATTTTATTCTCTGACACAAGTCTCTTGACTTAGGAATATGTGCATAATTATTGTTCATACACTGACACATAATGTTAGCAGTATATTGCCATAAGTATGTACCTTCTGCATTACATTATTTTTCCACGCATTTTATGGCACATTAGGGTTTTCATCATGCTCACCATTTATCCATGAGGACGATGGTCATGGTAATAACATCAACCAGCCAGATTTGAAAAGATGTATTTTCTTGTTCCTCGTAATACTAATCGCAAGTATATTGGTCATCCATCAACGCAACATTTTTACCTTGAATATTACCACACATCATTTCCTTCTTTCTGCATAAAAGATGCGCTCAATATTTAATCTTAGCTTTTTGGACTCTGCAGCACTATTCCTTTCGTTGACAGTGTTCCGACTTGCCTTACACTTTCATCCGTGGTCGGCGTAGCTTGGCGATGAAGTTAATGACGCGCAATAAAAACAACAACAGCTACAGTAATATTTATGCTTGGCAGAAAAATATCAAAACTCGGAGAAAATGATTTTTACGGAAAGGAATAAATGTTGCACAAAAGGATTTTGATAATATTACCTGTGGTTAGTTATTAATTCCGCAAGTAAATTCTGCAGCAATCATTTCGTCTATTCTTATGAGTTAATCATTTGCAAAAATAATTAAGTGAATAAAGCAGTGAAATATAGAACAGCGAATGTGACAATTTTCATGCTTAGCTCTCATTCGTAAACTTGACTTTTATTCCAGCAGCGAATTAATATGCAGAAAGAGGTGGTTTTGTACATCCGTGTAGAAACTAGTAACGTTAAACTAGAAAACTCCGATAGCCAAAATCAAAACCTTTCCGAAATCTGTATTGAAATACTCGACCATTACCTGTGTATACAGTCACGCATTTTAAATCTCATCTCCTCCCACGACAAGGCTATTGCCTACAGCATTAATTCTCTTATCTGAGATTATAACCTGTACAAAAAAGAATCAATTTCATTTTGTGACTTTTCATAATCATCACGTTCCATCTATCTTGCCTTTTCCCTGGCGTTATACATGAAATCGCTCAAGGAATATGGAAAAGTGGCAATGAAATGGATTTTTGTTTCAGTCACTGCTCACTCTCTCCTTTCCGGTAACCTGAGTCTAACTCCGGCAGCATGTCAAGAGTACTTGGATTGGAGGGAATGGAAGTGGAGTATGGCAGTAGCGGGTTCAAAAAACGAACACACAATCACAATTCCATTCCTTAAATACCCGTAATATTCTATATAGCAGTACTGTCGTGTTGTTACTCCTCCTGCAGCAGTAAACCTGGATATAAGAAAAATGCAAAAAGGAAAGAAAGTATAACTTACGAGGCACAGGTTAAAATGTTAACTTAAGCATGTACCGTTGCCACTCTCTTGGCACACACAAACACACATATATAATAAATACAAGTAGAAACCAAGCTTATATGTGGACAGTTAGTTATTCTCCTCTTTTTGTTTGTATGTTTGCCACTTATTTGCTTTTTGCTTGTCATTTCCCACGCTCGTATTATTATTATTGTTATCCCTTTCTCTGCTGTGCTGAGGAATGAAAAGGGAGAGAAACTTGGAAAATCTGGAAAGCAAAATGAACTATTTGCACTCCTGTCATATAAATACTTAAACCTCATACTTGCAAAAGAGCAAGCAGCGTGCATGCAAACAGGATCATAATGTAGTTTTTTTTCTGTCCATGTTAGCCCATATACACACACTGCCAATCTATAAGACTAGCATATATTCCTATATAAGCGCATTTCCTCCAAAGGAAACTAATCCAATCCAAATCCAACTCGATACAAAACGTGGAAAATGCAAAGTGACTGTCTGCCAGTGTTTGTGTACAGTTTCGTTTCTCCATTTTACATGATATATAGCGTATTATATTCTATGGCATGGCATGTCTTATTGCTTTGCCTTACTTAATAATATCAACCATATACTTAATACCGGCAACAAACTAAAAATACGCCGTTTGCTTGTTCACTTGTTCCCTTTCTATTTTTTTCTACTTCCAATGCCGAATTACAGAATGGGATTAGTTATTATAGAGCATGAGAAAACCCTAGTATCTATACTATTACTACACATATTATTGTAGTTTTTAATAAAGAAAAACAAGTTAAAATAAGGAGTTGAGGGAAATTAGACCCTGTAGATTTTTCATTTGTTTCTTTTCCTTTCCGTGTCTGCCTCTCCACATGTGTGTTATTCTTCATTTACATATTTACCCCAGAAAACTGCTACTGCGAAAAAAAATCAGTTTAAAAACCCGTATTTTTTTCTCTTTTGCAAAGCTTCACTTTACTAACCGTTTTTATGTGTGTTCGTTTTTGCAGCTGAGGGAAGGCAAAAGAAATGGAATACTCTTTCCCTAATTTAAGCTGTATTGTAGCATTGTAATAAGAACAAGAAGAGTGCCTCTCATTGACGGACTGAGTAAGCCACTCTCATTACTGCAGTCAGTTTCACGTGTACTCTCGCCTCGTTTCTTAGGTTGTGTGCGGTACACTGTATTTATGCACTCAACTTAAACACTCTCAGTCAGTTTCTTTTATTTTTTGAAACATTTTTTTGTGCTCTCGACTTATTTCTTTCTCATCTAAAAAAATCCAACGTTTCTTGCCTAGTCTGCAAAGACCAAATGAAAACGCCATGCATATTTATTGTATGAAAAGCATATTGTGTATTTTTATTACCTGGCTGAACTAATATTGCCATGTGTGTTTCTCAATGTAAAAAAAGAGTAGATATATATTCAGTCACTCAATTCATGGATATTGGCTAGCTCTGACTTTTTTATTTTGTCGTTATTGAGAGATTTGAAATTGGAGTCGACAGAGTAAAAAACGAATGTTTTCTTTTGTTCAAATGTTTCTACACCTTCCACTGCTGATACGGCAGTTGTGTGACTATTTGTCTAACGAGAGTAACACTAGCTTTAGCTTGGTAGGTGGAAATGAAGAAAAATAGAGGGGATTGAGAAAAATCATATTATGCAGCGTCCTTTGAAAAGCGGATCGAGTTAAAAAGGGCTTAAAATAGGGCCGCTCACTCACTTTTTATTATTTCTGCTTACTTAGCAGCAACAGCGTACCAGCACCGACAAACAGGAGACGATGGTCGTCGTGAGTGATTTAGAATTAACTCTACATATTTCCAATTTTCCTTTTTTTTCTAGCATGCATGTTTTCCTCGTGCCTGCATTATGAACATGTACAATGTACATGTAATGTGTGAGCCGTATAAAATGAGAGGAGCAAGTATACTTTTTCCCTCATAGTATAGACACGCTCGTGGTTCTATTCATACCTTCTTATACAGTCGTTTGTTGCTTTACAAAGATGGAGTAAAAAAACTAAAAGGAATTTGTTTTGCATAGACTCTTCGTCATTCTCTTTCTCCAGTAGTATTAGTACATTAGAAGTATCAACAGAATATAAAAAAGCACATGTGTGTGTTATTCATAAAAGAATATAATGATATCTTCATTCCTGCCACACTCTAAAAACGCTGTTCATGAACATTCCGTTAGAAGTAGTAGTAGCAGTAAAGGTGGTGACGATGATGGAAAAAGCAAACTAAAAATTGAAGGAATGAATGCGTTTTTCTAACGCTAAATGTTACTTTTTTTGTCTGCCTCACTATTTTGCAAAAGTGATGGTTCACTCTGGTAGAAGAAACCAAGGAGCAAGAGTAGCTAAAGCTTATAAAACCAAGTGGAGAGGGAGAGGAGAAGGGCAGAACGACTAACAACTTATGGATACACATGCAATCCTACCTACCTACCTTTTCTACTAAATGCAAATGTGTTCTTTTCTATCCATCCATTTTTATTCAGTCAGTTTTTCCTTCTATCCTTAACCATACAAGCATCACTACCAATACTAATGCTACTACTACTACCACTGCACTGCTAGTGTTGCTGTTGTTGTTCGAACTGTTCGTCAAGTTCGAAAAATGTTCGAATATACACAAACATGACATACCTACATAGATACATATACCGTACATTTTTCCGTGTTACTTTTCCTCACAAAAGCAGTCCATTACATGCATAACGAAAACGACATGGATTCTCTCTCTCTCTCTCCTTCGGTATTTTTTCCCTTTCACCACCACCATCATCATTATCATCAACATCAGTATGATTCGTAGTAGAGGAGAAGGAGTGCAGAGGAACTTTTTACAAATGCACAATACACACTATCTCTCACGCTCTGTCTCTCTTTTCGTATTCCATACAATGTGCATAGTAATAAGCCTTTACTTCATTCCATCCATAATGGTTGCGTTGTTACGGTGGTAAAGCAGCACCAGCAGCAGAAGCCGAACCAGTACTAACAATAATGATATCATCACCGTCACATTGTACATATATGAAAAGCGTTTGTTATCACGGTGCACTCACTTTGTTACTTGTTATGTTACAATTTTTTTACTATGAGAAAAAAGGGAATATTATGTAGAGTACTATGTACTACCAGCAATAATAATACCATTATCATCATCATCATCATCATCATCATCATCATCATCACGCTCACTACTACTACCACTGCTCACTCTTTCTCTCTATATGCCTGTAATGCGTACTCACTCTCACTCATTTATTGTTAGTCAGTCAGTCAGTCAGTCACAAGTGGAAGGGAAAAAAGCACTAGCCGACTTTTTCTCTTTCTCTCTCTCTCTCCTTCTTTGCTTTTTCTTACCTTTTGTCAATTTGAAAGAAAGTATAAAGGAGATAAGAAAGAAGTGGGAGCCTAACGTGTTTCTTATTTATAAGCATATGAATTGGAGCGCTACTAATATTATTATGCATATTATGTATTTTTTGTATTTATCGGCTGTCGGTATTGTTGATACTGGACGTATGTTGTGGTACTAGTAGTAAACACGATTGTGTATGGAACAACGCTTGTTTTTGTGTTTCTTTCCTTCTTGAAGTCTTTGGGTTTTACGGTGAACAGAAAATAAGGAGAAGGGACGAGTTAGTTGAGTCTAGACCAGTGACCACAAAACTAAGACACGTATCGAAAGGAAGAGTCGTAGTTTTAAAAAGCAAGATTTCTCCCAAGCAAGTAAATATTTTCTACCCTACCTGCTGCTGATGATGATGGAGTGTGTGATATGTGTGGAGAGAATCCATTTGGGATTGACGGATTGAAAAGAGAGTATATATACATATAAATATGTGTTGGTTTTTAAGTGTGGACGTACCAATGGTTGGGCATGTGTAGGAAATGTGCATATTCTGAAGGTTTTTAGCGAAGCGAGAGAAAAAAAATTGAAAAGTCGCTGGCTACTTTGCACACCAGTGGGCCAGTGGGAGTCTTACTTCACCTTTTTCTCAATGTGTGAGAACTTCTCGAGGAATCAGTGCAACTCTTTGTATTACTTTGATAGAAATGTGCATGCAAGCACAGAACTACTATGTCTGGTTGGAAGTTGGAATACAAATGACTTGTGGGAGACTATACATACGACAGTGAGTCTTAATTAGTGAGAAAAAACGAAGACACGGCAAGTTTTTTTCTCTTTCGCTTGTGTGTTCATCTGATTCTCAGCATAAATCTTGTCTGTATCATCAATCAAATGAAAAACATTGATAAAAAACTATCAGTAAACAGATTCCACAGAATAAATTCATCGCTTGTTTATCACCTTGTCTGGTAAACACAAGCATTTTCATCAGCAGCACCTCCAAATCCCAACAGAACTTTTATGAGATTGTGAGATGAGGCTGGAAAAATTGGAAAGCTACTACTGCTGGAGAGAAAGAAAGAAATAAATAGTTTACGTGCTCCTTGTTTCTTTCTTATTTGCTTTCTCAAACTCCTTTCCCAAGAAGTGGTTGCGGCTGTAAAAGACGTAGAATGTTGATGAGTCCAACGATGATGAGAATGATGCAGGCAAACATTCTCGGGATCATTACACCTGCTCCTCCTGGCCATCTTCAGTATTCACCTGTGCTCTGTAGTGCTGGTGATGATGATGACCATGACGATGATATGAGATGAGCTTGCGATATACCTACATGTGAACATGACTACAGAAGTGCTTTCTAGCACACACCCTAGAATTCAATTTGAGGTCTTCTCCGATAATTTTCAACCTTTACAATAGTAGCGTGAGATCACGAGGATGTCGATGATCATGACTACATTTACAGAGCAATAGTAATGCATACATTGCATGCTGCTTTTGTGAACGATTCTGTGAGGGAAACTGAGAGGTAACGATACCTGAGCATACCAGCATGAATGAGTCAAGTGGATAGAATGCGAAAAGTAGCTACGCAGATCACCCAGATTGATGATTCCGCATAGCTATTGTTGACGATGATCATGATTGTGGTGGTAGTGTTTCCTTTCTCTTCTCCATTTTCTCCTGCTCCATCTAAATGATTACTACTGACCAGCAACAGGGCAACTCGATGGAATCGAGAAGAGGAAAAATACCAAATTATGATACTATCAGCATCATCTTCTCGAAAAAGTTAGACTCAGGCTTCAAGTTCTCATCTGATGCTGCCGGTTACGATACAGAAAGAAAGAGTGACGCAAAGTCGTTTTCACGCGTATGCCTAAACACACAAGGAAAACAAAGACTATGGAGCTGCTAGCTAGAAAATTATCATTCGACTACTGTAGTTCTAGCAATTCAACTCGAATTTGAAAATACACGTGTGTGATGTTGATGATAATGATGACTTAACACAAAAGCAGACATACTCATAAAACTCGGCAAAGTCAGAGGAAATCTGTCAGTGAAGTGATGTATGTGTGTGGTGGTGGTGGTAAAATGAGCAGCAACTTTTAAGGGAACAGGAATAAATGAATAAAGTAGATGAATAAAAAAGACTGACTAGAAAAGGAAAGAAAAAGCTACAAAAGAAAATAAAACCCAGGACCAACTCAAAAGTCAATAGAAAAAAAACCCACAATATTCTCCTCCTCATAATCTTATTATCATTTCTGTCGAGCTTCTACTTAATAAGATACATGATACACAGGAAAAAATACATCTTTGCAAAATCCATTACATTAGTAGACTCTCCCCCTCTCTCTCTCTCTCTTTTACTAAATTGTGTTTCTTCTTCTATGCAATTGGTGAATGAGAAGTAGGGGGTACGCAGCAGAGAGTGCGGCTTTTGTTGCTAGAGTTTTTGGTAGTGGTGGTGGCGATGGTACGATGATCAAACAAGAGGAAAATTGAATGCGGCACTAAAAATGCGGAATCCCTGTTAGAAAAAAATGTATTTTTTATTTTGACTCCCTCTTCTTCCGAATAACTTTGCTCGATTGTGAAACTCGCGAGAACTGGACTTCTAGTTTGTTTGATTTTTTTTGTATGATAGTCACAATAGCAAAAGTGACTGACGAGTGAATGAAAAGCGAAGGACGAACAGTGAGAGAAGTGGAAAGGTGGAGGTGAGAGGATTGTTGTTATGGTGGTCGTACATTTATCTCTCTCTCATTCTCCTGCTCTTACTCTGTTTCTCGTTAGTGCCTTGTTATCCATCTTTGTTTGCTCTCTACTTGATACGTTATTTGCATCCCAACTTGTCTCTCCTTCACCGGCTATGAGTGGTTTCATATTAGCCCCATCCATTTTGATTAGAGAGGAAAAAAGTTAAGGACTTTTCTCGGGGATTTCTATTTGTGAATTGCCCTATTTAAATTATTACAACTGCTATTAATCTTCATTATGTATTTGCCACGCTGTGACTTCTCAAGGGAAAATACTATGAAGTATTAAAAGTTTAATGGATGTGAGATCATATTTGTTCACCTTCTATAGAAGAGGTAAACTGAAGGCGGATATAGTTAAAATGGTATCTTGTGAATTGCAACATATCATTAAAACACTGTTCTTGTCTATTATTCTTCCATCTTCTCTCCATCACAATGGATAGATTTACCCTGTCTTGTTCTCCGTAAAAAAAGTTGGTGGTGTCGCTGTCACATGATGAGTCAGGCGACATAGTGAGTTTGACAAGTAGGTAGAATATACAAAGGGTTTGCAAGAGAATAAAGGAAGAAAATTTTTGTGACAGGTGTAATGTAATTGAGATTCGCTCTGTTTTGCCACCCACCCCCATCGATAAGGAAGAAAGTATTAATATGTCAACTTTACCAAAGGAAAGATACCACTTTCTTTTACCTGGAAATAGGAATCATCATCAAATTATCCTTGTTACGTGAAGGAATTTGACAAACCATCGGAGACAAATTCCTGTGTGTACGTGTCATGTGTGTGTTTGTGTCCTCTGAGTAGCAGTTTCTGTCAAAAGGAATGACAGGTGACGTAATCAAAGGGAAAGAGAAAGAAATGAAAGGAATATTTAAAAGTGTAGTAATAACAGCAAAGTAATCAGTATCGTTAACTTTGTAGCTGAATTGAAATATTTCCAGTGAGACAAACGAGGATAAACAAAGATCCAATGAAAGAAAATCATGCGGATCCATTGAGAAAGCCAGATATTGTTTGTCTACAATGCGTAGTTGCCTATCGCCCGCTTAAAAAGTCATTCTTCTCACCTTCATAACCATAAAGGGAGTAGGATAGTGAGGGCACAACGAATGTAAATTGAAATGATGATACTACTATGTAGAAGTAGCCCACAGCCGTTGTCCTCATCAATAGTTTCCGCTCGTCATCTTTTCAGTTTGTGCGCGCACACATACGCACACGTGTCCTCACACTGGGATTATTACGAATGAATAAATAACGACGAATGGGATTAGGCTGACTTCTTTTAAATAGAGAGGAAAAAGCGAGTTATTCTCTCGCGTCTTATCTTGATACATACATACACACAAATTATAATATCATCATAAATGATCCAGCTGGAGAGTCAAGTGGCCTATATGAAATTGACATTTGTAAGTTACCATTGTTACCATCGCCTTCTCATTTTTTGTTTAGTCCTGTCAGTTGTGAAGTGTGAAGTTGACTTTGTTTCTGCATGTGTGTGCTGATTTCTCGAGCGTGAAGTGATGACTATCCTTCGTGCCAACAGCCATCAGGGAGATGACTAAGAATAAGGATGAAAATCGTGTGTGATGGAATAACTTGACTACTAACAATCTAAAATATATCTTGTTTGTGTGTTGTGCCTTTTTACAGTGGGGTTTAGTTTTTTGTGTGCAGGTGTGCAGTCCATTTTTTCTGTAGGGAAAGTAGTAGTCATAGCCAAACGATAAAAAATGTATTTCCAATTACCTTTACCCCATTTACAACTTTTTATTTTTACTTAAACATTAATCCATTCATTTTCATCATCATGTTTACTAACTATACGAATTTTGGCCTGCTCAAGTCTTCCATACCAGCCCTCTCAGTGGCTGGCGCGACAGGGACAGGCAGGGATAGAAAACTTATCAAACTAGTGAATATCGGCGGTGACAATAGCGGCTCCGGGGATGGGCAAAAGCGCGGAAATCGGTAAAAAAATTTGTAAAGACAACGAAATCAATTCCTACTACTGCGTCACTTCACGTCACATAATTTTCAACTCGTGACAAGATTTGCCGAAAATATATATTCCTCTATCCAAAGCACAAGTATCTCTAGAAAAATTTATTACCAAAAAATTATGTGATGACGTGTAGTAGTAAAAGTAAACGATCTCAGTTTTTTGTCACCACTACACCGTTCACCACCATACACGAGTACAGAATAATTGGTAGACTAATTTGAAAAAAAGAAGACGTACGAAATGCTTTTTTGCCAAACGAAACCTTCACCAACTCACCTTCCACCTTCACCCCAAAAAACCTCATTAAAAACTAAAAGTACTTACTGGAAAATACGCAGAAGAAAGTGCAGAAAATTTCTTGTAAAGAGAATAGGTAAACCAGCTGAATGATTCCGATATATTCACCACAGCATTCCCCATTTGCACGTTCATGTACATATGCTGTTGCTAAATGCTTGTTACTATTTTTCCACAACACAATGACGGAAAAGAGAAAAAGTAATATTTTATTCCGATGAATTCAAACCGACAAGAGCAGAGATGAGGGGAATCTAAGCGTACATTCAGCGAACTCAACTATTGCATTTGCCATCGTCCTCTCCCTCTTTCCATGATGATATAGTAATAGATAATAGTAATTGTGTACCCAACCGGAAATATCAGCGATTCTTATTCCTAAGCACATGAGCCACTGTGTCTATGACACTTTTGTATAGTTCCATAGCTTTATTCTGATGATCATGCCGCTTGATTTTTTCGCTTAAGGTTCCATATCTTTTACCAACACAAATTGCACAACACACTCATGTGTGTTTTTCTATGTTCCTATTGTGTGATCCGATAAACAATTAAAAATTGCACGCCATGTATGAATTCAATGCTGTTAACGATGTCGATGTAGCTTTTGCTTGCAAACCTATCTAGAACCCCTGATTATAATGTATAAACTGGGAGAAATTGGAGTTAAAACTCCGTAAAAAAAACCTACCTAGTTGTCTACATTCAGCGTAATGGTTTTAACGATGCGTAAAATATAGTAGTTGGCCTTTTTATATTGTATATTATGTCTTTTTTCTGCACTTAAATCTGACAGTACCCAGAGATCGCCAGTTCCCACTCAACCACTTTCACTATCATTCCTCATTGTTATTATTTTATGACTCATCATCCTCCTCTCGTTTATTTGTAGAGGCGTCTTTTTTTCGTGTCAGTGTAGACTGGTTTTTATATGTCCATATATATTTGCTCATATCATAACATCCAGAACTATTTTTAGTGCACGCAACCCACTAAAACATTACACATCCAATAACAACAACAATAAAATGTCATAACCACACTTCACTTTTTCCATGCTCATTCCCTCTCCGTTACACTACACCACCTCACCGCACTGCCACCACAACCGTCAACTGCTTAATATTACACATAAAAGCCAAAAATAGCTTTCACCGTGGGTTGTATATAGCGATGAAAGAGAGAAAGTTGGTAACCAGAACCATTTTATTTACTTTTTCAAGCAAAGGTACAGAGTCCTCGTCCATTGTGCACACTTGCTCAAAGTACAACACAAGTAGCAATATTTGATTAATTACTCAAGGACGCAAAAGCACAGCTAAAAAGACAAATTAAGGCCAATTAATTAATGAATTTATTATTACCTTCTGCTCATTTCGCATGTTTACAAGCCAATTTCCTCTAATTGCATAGCTTATATGGTATGCAAAGATATACATATGCACACATCTCCAAAGTTTTCGCTAAAAGCATTCGATTTTTCAGTAGCCGTGTACAGCATCACCGCGCTCCATTTATGTAACAAAAGTACAATGTCATTCGAACTAATAGAACGTGCTGACTATGTGCACATCATATATTATGTCTGTACAAAAGTAGCAATGTAGCAGCTTGTCTATTTATAACTCTTTCACCTGGTGATGATCTCCTTTCCCTTTTAAAGAAGTATTGCTGTAAAAGAATTTGTACCTAAGCAGAATAACAAAAGGTAGAAGTAGAATATTTACACATTACCGTGTGTGCAGTAAGTAAATTCATTCAAAAACATGTACAGTGTTATGTAATTTAGTTACAATTTTTCTTATATGAACAACAGCGAACACAAACACGTCATGTTCATGTCATCAAATTTTTTTGACATCAAGAAACAACAGCAATAGTTGTATAAGCAACATATATACAAACTGTGTGTAATGTTCTGTAACATTAATTAATTTTTGTCCATGCTTTCAATAGACCATGCATGGACGGTTGTCATGTTGTCACTGTCCTGTTTGTAGTTGTTCCCGTTCTTTACTAGTAATAAATTTATAAACTAACGAACAACATAACATAACTTGCAAAGACGCAACGTACGTATAACAGATATTCAGGCCGACGTGAGTCTTGCATGCAACTTTAGAGACTGATTTCATTTAATTAATAAATGCATACTGCATGCCGCTATACGCGTGTATCCACGAAATAAGATATTCTGTTGGCTCTTCTCACCTGTTGGTAGCAAAATGGTAGCATGAACACAATGAACAGCTAATATTTCTCATAATATATAACAGAAAAATGGAGTAAAGCAATATTCATTTTATTTAAGTGACAAAATAATGTGAGCAAATACAAATTGCTAGGATGAAAAATTGGCCATAAAAAGGCTATGAAATATTGTATGCTTGAAGTTTTTTTATATTTGTATGGTTGTAATATTGATTGATTTAATAATGCAACAGATTTTGATAACATTGACAAATAGTGAGACGAGCTGCATTGATCCTAATAACAATAACAGTATTCATAGCATTTTTCACGTGCTAGCATTTAAGGGATAAAACACCGTTTTATTGTTATTACTACTACGTTTTATTGGCACATCCCCCACCGGTAGCATGATTACCGTAATAATATCGAATTCCTTGATGGGTCTAAGAAGCTAGAAAAGGTGCTGAAAACTAATGTTTGTTATATGGGAATTAGATTTTCTCAGAAGGGGGCAATTTTATAAAACAATAACAAAAATAGTATTAGTAAAATCAAATAATACTTAATAATAATCCAGCCATCTACTACGGCCAGCACTTCTATGGAAATAATCCAATTGTTTTACATCCATTTTGCTATACTTTTATTACCACCACTGCTACTACTAATGAAACTACTTTTGCAAATCCCAGCTAACATGATGTTGTAACCTGTCACAAGTTATTGATCACTCGCTATACTCACCGTTTAAGCCGGTATTATTGACTTTTATACCAGTGTTGTATCACCGCCTCTGCTAGTACTCTGCTCAGAAGAAATTATCTTTGTTAATAAGTAATAATAATAATATTAACAAAAACAAAACATCGATTTTCCTACCTTCCGCAGAATTTGCAAAAGCGTAAAATATTAGAGCCAAGTTTTTTAATGCACTAACCAGGTGCTTCAACTGACGTAACCGCACTTCAATTCCCTTGTCATTGGGTAAAAATCTGCATGAATGTCAGAATTTTTTTTATTTACACTAATCAATCTTTATGGCATTTCACTAAGGCCGAGGGAATATGAGGTTTAACAGATTCCGCACTACTTGCCCACCTGAATTTGCTGTTTTTGTCTAGATTTTAAAGGAATTTCAGTTTAAATGGCGAATGCTATGTGCATAAGAGAGTAGCCGTTAGATGTGAAACACGATTCCGTCAGTGAAAAGCAACCCTGACTGACCACAAGATGGCTTTTAAACATGCAATAATAACAATAATACGTGTTCCTTAGTTATCGTGTGAAAAGCAGTCAGGGTGCAGCTTTACTTGTATTTGTATGTACTTTAACTTGTAAGCATGAACAGTATAATGAATAGGTACCTAGGTACAAAGAAAAAAGGTCATCATCATCAAAATGATCATTAAATTCCATTTTTCTTTCTGACATGTTATGCGCGTGAAAGAGTTTGAAAACGGAGTAGAAGGAGAATTACTCACAACTTCGGTATTTTTGAGAAAAACTGAGATGCTTTTGCAAAATTAGGGAAAAAGTGAAGTAAGTTGTATCGTGACATGTAAAATTGTACATTAAAGTTTTTATAACTTTGCAGTTAAGTTGGTGGTGTGGTGGCCTTTATATAGAAAAGCATATTATTAGGTACATAACTTATCCCAATGCCATGCTAGCAGCGTCCAGCCCAGAAATCCCAACCCCTTTTTACCGCCTTTCCCCTTCTGCCTTGTGCACTTTCACAGCTTTCCAAATCTTGCAGAATAAAATTATACTACTAAGTTATGCTAAAAAGACAATGTTGCAAACTGTATGGTACCGTGTTGGTGGTTGTGGTGGTGATAAAAAACGAGCTCTTATTTGTTGTCATGACGATGATGAGTATCGTCAAATCCTTGTCCGGAAGACGGGCAGGTTATGATGATGGAACGGAATGGAATTTAATATTTTAAGTACGAATTTCAGTGATTACGTGTTGCCCTTGTAATTTTATGGATGTAACATCTTGTGCATTTCCAACATTTTATACGGATGGCTTGGTTATTATTACTAATAAATATTAGCAGTTGTATAGGAACACACAATGGAAATTGTGTGTTTTTTAAACAAAATCCGTAGCTAAGCAATAATAGCTATAAGTAGTAGATATCCAGAAAAGTGGTCTTAAGCTCATCACGTTTCTTTTCTACTGGTCATCCAATTACGATGAGTGATTACCCTCTACATATCTACACATTTTGTGGATTAAATATTAATCGTTTTTAAGTAGAAAATGATGTCATATTCTTTGACATCTTTGGAATAATGTAGTGTTTTAATGATGAATTTTAGTTGCCACCTCAAAGATGTTAGTCGGAGAGTAAAAGTTTTTTAATGTGACTTAGGAAGTAGTAGCTATCTATATGTTTGGTTTGTTGTTTGATTGTGCCTGTGTGCCTCCGCAACTTAATAACTTGCGTTAGAAAAGTCTTAACTCAGAAAGCAAAGAAAAAAGACAAGGAAAATTAACAGAAAAGTCAAAAATGTTGTCCACGGTGAACATCAAAACGGATTTGAAAAGGTCAGCCGAAAACATAATAATAGTTGCTTTAGTATTTACTATCATTATTATTATTAATATTTCCATAACAATGTAATTTTTTGTCCTTATTGAAATGCTGAAAACATAACACTAACTGCAAGTGCATTGTTGTCGCTTGTGCAAACAGACAGACGGAGGTTTTAAACATTGTTGATTGTACGAATTTCATGGTGTGTGGTTGTCCTAACAACAAATTGTTTATACCGTCAAGTACTTAAGCGCATATTATGTATACTCTTTTGCTTTTTTAAATAGCATTAAGTTTTTTAGAGAGAGAAACTAGGTCTTTTGAAAAAGTAGTAAAGTTGAATGGTCCATTTTAATAAACGATAAAAAAACACGATACTTACCAGGGTCATAGCAAAACTATTTGTACAGCGAAGGCAAGGATTACAAAAAGTGCACATTTTTACACAAGAAAGTAATAATAAAAATAAAACAAAAGCTTACACCACTGTTTGTTTCTGTCTTTGTTTTAATGACCTCTCATAAAAAGTTTGGATGCTATGTCGAAAAGAGGAAGGGTGTTTCAAAAAAGCATATGCAATCTCTTCCATGTACCCAAATGTTGTAGAAGCAAGTGACAGAGAATTTCAACCGAGAAGAGATCAAATAAATATAGGCGACTGGCCGAAAAGCAGAGAAAGAGTTTTGGAGCGTTGTACAAAAATTTGCAAACTTTCTCCAGACTCGCAAGAGCAGCAACATTTTTATGACAAGTTGAGATTTTTTATGTCTCTTTAATGACTAGATATATTTTGTTTTAACCCTTTTTTTACCCTACTATATTTGCTGCCGTTGCAACATAGTTTCTGCTCAAATTGCAAAATTTTCAATATTTACAGTATATGAAGTAGAAAACCTTTTTTTTTCATTGTGACTCTATCTCCCCCAAAAAACTCGACATTGTCATCCCACTTTATTACTATTCATAATAAGTTAATTAAGTTGACTAAACTATACGAAGATCAGACTTTAAACGGGGAAAGTTGAGAGTGCAGACTGACAACACAATTATTATTCATATTCAAGTGTAAAGAGTAAATGCCAAATTTGAATAAAAGTAGCTTAGCTATTTTGCCCGTTTCGTCACAAAAATACCGTTATGTTTTGAATGACAAGATATAGGACGGGATTTGTAGCACAGCAAATAATTGGTTGGTTTGGTATAGTAGTGGTACGTAACACAGTCTAAAAAAATATATTGATGTAGTATTTGTGAAACCTTTGAGACAGCAGGATCAATAGCTATTGTCTAAAAATGCTTGCTTAGGTTGGGATACAGACAGTTACGTGTGTTTCATGAAAATGCAAGAGTGAATAATTTGGTATGTGGTTATCTCTCAGACATGACGTATACGGATCGGCTACAGTATACCCATTGTCTCCAAATACTTTCAACAGATGTCATCTGTAAAATATTAGTAAAAAAAAGTCGGAGCAATTTTCTCGTATTTTCATTGTCTTCATCTTTCCTTCTAGTTTTATCGAACTCTTTATTTTTCTCTGGCTTCTGGCGGCATTTGCCTGGCTGCAGTGACTACAACTGAATATGCATAGCCTATTCATACAGTCTGTGCAAATGTGATCCACTTAGACAGCAATGGAAAAAAAATGAATTTAAATGAATACACTAACTTATTATGTTGTAAGTTTTCTGAGCGTGTGGGATCTTTTTTGGATGGATTCCATCGATTCAGTGGAAAAAATATTTGTTTGTATTTAGATATTAGTATTGCAACCTTATCTACCAACTAGGCTATTGTTTTCACACAAACAACTTTTGTTGTATTGTCTAATTATTTTGTTCCCACAGACACTTGCACTTTCAAAAGTTAACTAGTCTAAATTGACTAATTAGTAAAGATGTGACTGAATGCTCGATTACTCGATAAAGTATTTGACGATAATAATAATGCAGACTTTGATTACCTTCATAGAGCAGTCACTTATTTTGACAGATAGATGAATACGTCTCAATCATCGTTCACATAGTCAAGTCAAAAAGAACATTGTCTCTGCCAACCCGAAACATATTCATCAAGCAATCTTGGAGCTTGTAAAAATGCTACTGTTGAACTGTCTCTGGCTGCGAATCTTTGTCGACTGAGGAAAGGTCATGAGGTGTCATCAGTCAGCATAATTCTCTTGACAAAGACCATTTGTACGTATAGAGGCTTGTTGATTATGATGGGCATTAGAAATAGCTGCTACTTTTAGCTTATTATGCCGTTGTACTGTACATATTTCTATAGGATGTGTAACTTAATTTGCAGAAAATGTGTTGGGAGTTTCTTCGTACGACTGACTGAGAAAATAAAGACATCCAACTGCAACTTCTTCTTTAGGAACGATAGCTAATAAATGCTATGTATGTATATATGCATGTTTGTAGTCTTGATGATGACGAGAGGAACGTCGAAGGTTTAAAACAAAACAAAATGTAGGAAGACAGGAGGAGGAAGAAAATGAGCAGAAATGTAATACTTGAAAGAAATGAAAAAGAAAACAACGAACAGCGCTCCGTCAGCATGTCTATTTTTAAGGTTCACACACTTGTTTATACCTTCTATATGAGTATATCCATGACTTGGGGATAAAATGTATCAAAAAAAAGAACAAAGACGTTCTCGAGAAAGAAAAGAGGGTAAGATAGAAATAGATTAACATATAAAAACGTGTAACATGATTATCTGTGTGCATTCCGTAACAGAGTGAGGATACTGATCTTTAGTGCCATGGCAATGTGGAGGAGGAAAGGAGGAGAAAGAAGTGAAATGATGGTGATGGGAAGGAAGTTGCCACGATTAACTAGATTCCTCTTTATTGTTTTATCTTTTCAACTCAAATACTCATAATATATTTACCTAGATACGACTTTAAGACGATGCTGGTTATTGGAATTTCGAGACATCATGTCTGTCCATCAATTGTTTCGTAAGTTGTATGAGAAATACGAGAATTAAGGTGGATGAAGCATTTATCTCGGCTTTGATGCTTCCACCACTTTCATCTTCTCAGACATGGAAGCCAAGAAATATCATTTATGTTAACTTGGTATTTATGTTTACATTATAGAAAAAAGTGGTGTACAGTGTACAACAGAAGTAGCATGTATCTTGCTAATAATTTAAGTTGACCTTCATCGTCATCATCACTACTAATACTACACGCTCGTCATGTGTCGTTTTCGGAAAGCCGGCCGTGTGTGTAAAGTATTTTGTATGTGTGTAAAGGTTCGGAAACGTGTGTATGTGTATATTTTGTAGTTATAATATTTACATGAGCCCAATCTCGTTTACTGCTGCCACTACTCTACGTCCATTAAGGTTGCCTCAGTTGACACAACTCTGCGAGAATAATAACTAGGTAGGTGAATGGATGATGAGACGTATTGGGAATCTTTTGTTTTAAAACGCCTTCTCGTTTTTAATGACTTTCCTTTGCTTCTTCTTCTCAACAAACTAAATTGAGTGACTGACGGATCACGACCATCAGTGTTTTCGCCCGATTTACCCAGCACATAAACATAATCCTCGTCATCATCATCATCATTCCATGAAACAAATGGTGTAATGCTGCCGATGAGTCTATTTTAACTCGGCATCACTGTACTTACTCATGTTATAAAATAAGTTTTCCATCGCACGTTGTTACACTTTTTGTGAAAAGATGTGTGCATCTTCACTCCTGAGGAAGTGAATTGCACGGCAAAAATTATGCATAGTATTTTACACACACACACACATTCACAAAATTGCATACACTGCGTGGCAGGACGAGACGAATAGAAAATGAGAGTGATATTACGAGTGAGTTGTGTGACTCGACTCCTCATCGGATGAGCGAGTTAAAAGTAAATTATCTTTTGTCATGGTGCTTAGTGAATAGCAAGTGTGTTTTTTAGAACTTCATAAAATAATGATTTCATACATCGTAAACCTTCTGCGTATGGAAAACAGACGCAATAAATATTTAATTAGGAGTGTAACAGGCTATGCTACACTTGTCCTTTATTTTTTAAATATTGCACCATTGCAATTTGAAGTGGTTGAGACGGCAATTTCCAATATGTAGAGTGTGCGCTACTTAATCGATGTTTTTATGGAAGTTGTTTTGGGAATTCAAAAGTCGTAGTCATACTACATATTTTTAATTATTGGTAGATCGTGTTATTTTTTTGCTAGTTTTTCTCTTGCCGTGCTAGTGTCCATATCGTTTCGATCAATTTACTCTGATATTTAATAGAGTGTTATCCAACTGTAACATTCAAAAAAAGTACATGCAGTGCAGTGCTCTTCAGAACAAGCCGTCAATAGACGACTAAAGGAAATTAAGGATATAGGCTTGTCGGTATAAAAAAAATTGTAATGCATATTGTATCAAAGGTTGAGTGTGCTTAGATTTGTGCTGAGAGGACCTCTCGCTTTTTTGTATTTATGACGAGTGTGCGAAGGACACTCAAAAGTTTCTTCACGTATCTCAGGAGGAACGTCACCTTTTTCATGGACAGAGACACATCCAGCACTCCAGGAACAGTCGAACTTGTTGAGGCCTCGGACAAAAGTTTTCTAGTAGAGGCCAACGATAGTAGGTCTGTCAGTTTCAGAACAAGTACATATTATGTACCTAATATTCTGCTAATGATAAAGTAATAAAGTCGGTTGCGGTTGCTGAGAAAATAGGTCGGATGTAGTTTTCCACGGAATTTATTAAAGAGTAAAACTTAAAGCGAATCAGATAAACAGCATAATATTTTTGCATTTGCCTATTAATGCGACACATGTAATGATCTATAAATAAACCTTGTACGCCCAAGAATATAAATAGCTAACTTGTGCAGGTGTTTTGCCGATTGATTACTTTAGCTAGCTCGTACAAGTAATTATAACAAGTAGGGAGTAGGGACAGAAATAAAGCCTTTGCACTGGTCAAGGCTCTTTCCATTCGGATTTGTAAGAATTCTCTCGGTTATCCTTTAGCATTACTAATTGACGTGATGCAGATAGTTTCGTTGTTCGATTGTGAATTGTTTAAGGTCACGACACAAGAACATCATAATATTACGTTAGAGTAATACATCAATCAAAATACAAACAAGTCGTTCAGTGCATGAAAATCCGTTTCTTTCTCAGATTGATTTTTTGTTTGCAAACACACTCAATAGCAAGTAACCTATCCATTTCAATAATGTAGTATTAAAACAGAGGAGAGCTGACTTTTTACTTACCTACTTTATTTATTCGCTCAATCAGAATTACGTACAATGGGAAGGATAAGAAAAAGAGGAGAGAGTAGCAAAGCTCATTTAATCGATATGCGTAAATTTTTAATGAGAGAATGGGCATTACTTTTTTCTTTCACTCAGTTTCCCTCTGTCTCTCTTATATCCTCTCTCGTCGCATTATGTTTCCTGTGAAGACAATGATATTAAGAATATTTGTGATGCCTGCTCTGAATATATTTACCTTCCGAAGAAAAACGAGGCCTTTTG
This sequence comes from Willowsia buskii, assembly GCA_034700685.1. Taxonomy (NCBI): domain Eukaryota; kingdom Metazoa; phylum Arthropoda; class Collembola; order Entomobryomorpha; family Entomobryidae; genus Willowsia; species Willowsia buskii. The sequence goes on along the minus strand of JAQIXW010000053.1, from coordinate 10,937 downwards.
AATGTCTTTCTTTTTCTTTTCTCATTCTTTTCTCCAGGGTTTACCAGCAAAAGTAGCAGACAACTTTTTTTAGTTGTACTCCAGTCACTTAGCATGAAAGAAAATTTTGAATGGGTTAGTTACTCCGCACTAGAGAATAGTCATAATAACAATAGCTAAACAATGCGTTTGTATGTGTATTTTGCACATGTTTCCTCTCGCTTGCAATTACTCTACTCGATAATGGTTAATGAGGGAGTGCGTTCAGCAACCTCATCAACAGAATCATCATCACTGTCGTCATCGTCCAAAAAAAAAAAAAAAAACTTTTACGCGTGCGTGATGTGCATGCATGACCAACTTTTTTACACACTTAAATGAAAGCAAACAAACAACAACTATTTTTTATCTTCTTTTCCTACTCTGAAAAGTAAAGTCCATTTTTAAGAACTATTTCGCGGGAGGAAACGAAAAAAGAGAGTATCAGGGAAGAAGGCCGTCGACGAATGAAGGAGGAAAAGAGAAAGTTGATAGTAGGAGCCAAAAATAATGGAGCCTTCTTTTTTTCTTTTCTTTCTTTGAATGAAAGTAATAACGTTCAATGTTTCTATAACCGTACCTGTACCATATGCCATCTAGTCAGAACGTATAAAGCGTTTATGCATGTGCATGAGAAAAGGGAACACTAAACAATAAAATTTGTAAAAGAAAAGCTGTTGTGTTTGTTGCTATTGTTGTTAGTTCTGCTAGAGTTAGTTTTATTTAAGAGTAAAGCAAGGAAAAAAAATGTCGAGAAGGTTGTAAGCACTATAATATGTACCTTATTTCAAGCAAATTCCCTCAAGTCCCATCATTGCATATACTTCATGCGCATAATGCTACATCAAAAACTCTTACAGCATACCATTTCATTACCTTCCCACTTCCACACTCAAAACCATAAACCAAGCCAGTTAAAAAAAGCTTTGAAAATTGTTTCAAAGTAGAGCTTTTACTTGATTCTTAAAAAGAAAATGAAAATAGCAATACGACTTGTCCATCAACCGGTAATTTACCTATAATATTTTATAACCATTATTATTATTGCTACTATTTTTTTTAACTCACAACAAAACATGCTTCTATCAACATCATCGTCAAGTTGTGTTGTTTGCAGTTCTGGTGCTAAACTTTTCAGGGAGTAGGGCCGCAAATTCTAGTAGATATAAAAACCCGTTTATTACTACTACTATAAGCTAGTATTCAAAAAGGTCCATGTGTGTGTATTTATCATATTATCACCACTACACTTAACAAAAATAACGCCAGAAAAAATCCCGAAGTATTATTACAACTGCAACTGCTATACTTGTAGTTGTAGTACTCACACAATGCATAATTTTCTACTTTATACTGAATTCAGTGTCAGTCAGTAATATACATACACAATATTGCATATTACAGCACTTGACACCGTCGCGTCGTACATGACTGCGGTATGGTATAGACCTGTTTTACTTTGCGTTACGTTAAAAACAGAGTGTTGCATGGGGCATTGTAGTACATACAATTTTGTATTTGCTATCATCATAGTCTTTTCCTACGACTGGCTCAGCAAATACAGTGCCACTACGTTAGAAAAGTAAATGGACTGCTGTGTGTTACGTAATTATGCATTTGCGAAAAAATACTTTCTCCTTAAGGAAGTAAAAAAGGAGTAAATGTTTGTTTGTGCATAACTATGTAGTACGCATATATAATGCATGCAAAATAATATGAATATGTCAACCCAGTTATTTTTTCCTATGTAGAATTTCTTAAAGAAAGGTGCACCCTTTTACATGTGCTGTTGCTACTGCGGCCACTAGGGTTTCTGCTGTTTTTCCTGTATCTCTTATACACTTCTCACATGTATTTTATACTACTGAATTGTGTTTTTTATTATGCATGCCACTATCAATATTCATAAGTGTGTACGTAAGCATAAAATAATTTTTGTGAGCGACCACTTTCTTTTCCTATTACTCATACTACAACAATAACTAGTAAGGTTATAGGTGCTATATATTGCTACAGTACAACACGCAGTTTTACTCTGCTCAATGAACAACTTCCTTTCTTTTTTCTCTTTCCTCTTAAGGCCAGCTCACGAGCTCACCCAGGAAATTTGCATGTATTTGCCTACCTATATGTACGTATATTGAAAACACAAGGGACTACGTTACATATAAAATATAAATTGATAACAGTAATATATCGCGTTATTTTACTTTACCGACTTGTCACTGTCGCTTTGGAGATGTGATAGTGGTGTGTGTACCTACTACCTGCCACTACCTATGAATAAAACTATTACTTTCTTCTGAGAGTATGTAGCCCTGTTTTCTCTTGTCCTGTAGCAACTGTAATGTGTACACGGCATATTTTTTGTAATGAATATGAAAACGTGTGTAGAAAGTGGTAAGTAAAAAACTGGTAGTATATTTTATGGCAACGTACAAGCGTGCTACACATACCCACACGACACACGATGACGAGCAAGCAGCATACTCTTACATGACAGGGTTTTACACACAATGATTTATAGCTCGTTACCAATTACCAACATGCATGTGATATCAATCTTAATAGAAATTATTATGGCTGTTTGGTTGTAACTATAGTACTGGACTGGACTATTGTAGTAATGGTGTATAGAAGCATGAAAGGGTTTTATGCATCATATAGATTCTAGGAAAAATAATAAGATAGGCTTTGGGTTATATAAGGAAAATCTGATCGCGATAATAACAAAATGAGTAGTTGGTCAACATAAATGATCATTATGGGACATCCTGTGTTGCGAGAATAAAAACTACACTATTAAAAAATAAGAAATGTTTATTGTTTGGCTACTTGAGAAGGTGGGATTTGTTTGATTACTATATGATACCGATACACATAGGTAGTTAGCATATTATTAGAGGAGGGCTAATCTTCCTCTGAAATCTACAATAGAATTGTAGCAGTTATTGTAGTAATCTTTCTAGCATTGTAGGACATTATGTAATTTAATTTACACATAGATAAGCTAGCACTACAAAGAAGACAAACAAATATTTTGATAATAACGAATTCCATGAATTGCTATTTGAGTTTTATTTGTATTATAAGTTTATAAAATTTATTCTTATTGCAAATATAGAAGTAAATATTCTTTCATTGAAAGAACCTAATAAGTAGATGTCACACGCGGGAAAAGTTGATAATGACATATATAACAACATAAAAATTAAACAATATTATGCATATTATGTAAATAATGCTTAAGCTTTTAAATGCAATGCAATATATTTAAAATCAATACTAAAAGATGCAAAAGAATTCTCAATTATAAAATGAAATTAATTGAATGTATTTTTTCTCTGTTTTTCAGGTAAGTATGCAGAATCTTATCCAAAGTAGTTGGGCAGCTTCTTTGGGGCTTATAACCCCTTATGACCGTGTTCTCAAACCCTGGTGAGTGTCATTTCATCTGTGTGTGAGTGTCACTCTTCTTTTCCAGTAAGATCTTTCTTTACTCCAATTTTGTCTTAAGAAAAAACTTCTTAAACTACCCATTTCCCAACTGTAAAATCATTCCAGACGGAATTCCTTCTTTATCTTTAAATTTGTTTCCCAATCTTTTCTCCTTTACCCATGATGATGTTTTGATGTCTCATCCCATTACATCATCATTCCTGTATTTAGTGCAAACTAATGCCTTTCGTATTTCTATTACTGTATTTCTATGCTATGTAAGTTTATATATATATAAGTCCATTCACTTAAATTAACCCTATGAAATCTGAATTTCCATGAAAAATCATGTGTCTCATTTTTTCTTTAAAACCAAGAAAATACAACACACCAACAAAATATATCATATCACAAAAGTCATTTTACTTGCAACGCTACTCATCAATGCAATCCATTTATCTTTGTTTTCTGTTTACATGTGACCAAATTTCATAAAAATCACAAAAAAAAATAATGCATTTAATGTCACAAGACTACCACATTTCGTATTTATGAGCTGATATGTGTATTGTCGCACGCGTCCAAAATACATACACATTTCAATCCAATAACCTGATTTGTGTTGAAACGCTTGCAACAAAGCACAAAAGAAAAAAACAGCTTCTTGAGTAACAACATCGCTACTACTTACTTACTTGATGCTAAAAAACGAAGAAAAAAACGTAATATATACTCTGCATTTATTTGAAAGAAGATAGTTTGAATTCCAAAAATAAATACAATTCATAACAAAAGGAATGAGAAAACTTTGTATAAGGTTTCTGACAATTTTTAGATTTATAAAAATTTTATATCTGCAGTTTCAAAATGAATGTTTATAGCTTTATCAAATATTGCAAAGTGGTAATAAAAATGATCATGTAGGAATTCGCCAAAATAGGAATATCTCAGTCCTACATGTTTTTATCTTTACTATTTTTTTTACAAAGCAACATTTTGTGTTCAATTTTCCTTCTGGGATGTTTCCACACTTATTGCATGTGCTATAAAAATGAGAAAACTGAGCATTCGCTGCAATACTGAAAAAAAATACTGTAATATTTCTTATTTATTCATTCTACAAAGGAGAAATGCCTTTTGCTTTTTCGGATTTTCATAATGTGAATCTGTTTGAAGTATATCACATCTTTGGATGGGATTCGTTTGGCAAAACAATATAAAATTATGGTATATTATGGGATGGAAGTAATATTTCTTTTTAAAACTACTGCAATTTCATGTGTCGTAGTTCCCACGGGGAGAATTTAGGAAAAGTGGTTGAATCTTGAAAGAAACGTTGTTCAGTTCCACATGTACAACTGCGTGAGGGAAATGTTCTGTAAACATCACCAACCAGTTTAGATTGCAGTATATTTGAAATTTAACATCATTTTACGGTAATTAGAGGCGGGTTATGAGAAATATGTTGTTTCCTTTAAAAGTCACTACATTTTTTGTATATACTTGTTTATTGGCATGTGGTTATGCTTTCCAGTGGCTTTGTAAAACTAAGTGTTGACCGATGATTTGGGCTCTTGCCCACGAAGCGAGGAACCTTTATGCTAAACTCTGTCAAATTCGAATGAAACACGTGTCTTCAGTTGGGCACAGTGACAGACAAATGGGGAAAATGTAAGCGTAACTCAATGCATGCAAACTTTGTCAGCTTTTGTGACAGCTTAATAAACTGCAAGTTTCTCGAACGAGAGCCGCTTACCCGCCAAATAAGGCGGCTTTAAACTTATTGAGTGATAAATTTTTTCATGTAGTGAAAAATCAATTCCTTAATTTATGTCCTGCTGATTGGAACCATGCCAAAAAGAAGCGGATACTCAAGTTTATCAGTCCTTCTTGATTGGCTTCAGAGAAATGAAAGGAAAAAAAGTAATTACAAAATTTTAATGGTATAGCACTCCACTGACTAGTGTGCATATATTCACCATGAGTATAATATGTTCAGATAAGCCATTAAACCTGAATGATCAGGAATTCCAGTTAATGTTTTATAACATTTTTAATCACGTTTTATCAGCCAAGTCGTCATGGCTACATGTTCACATAAAAATGTCTCCAGTCTCCGGTTCCAAGCCTTTCCTCATTTCCAAACTTTTCCCTTCAATTTACTTTTCCCTGCTGGGAACTTTATAGCTTAATATTCTGCATAGTTCCCCTTTTAAATTGAATATGGGTCATGAAATACAGAGCATAGGCATTGGAAACGGAAACTGCAATAATGGTATGCATGCATACGAAAAGCAGAGCAAAAAATAGTGAAGAGAATTGAGAAACGAGAGAAACAAAGTTATAAATACTGCTGCAAAAAAGTCATTCCTCGTTTCGCTACGAAATGCTGCATGTCAAGCTTACTAGCATATAAATGTCTACGTCTGCAACAAAGACAAAAGTAAGCTCTGAAACAGCTCCACACATTTAGACTGACGACAACATAGCCAAAATTGCAGCACAGAGACACACTGACTGACTTGACAAGCACCACCAGACCGGGAAAGTTCACCGCCACGAGAACACGAGAAAGGAGAATTGTTACACGAACTTGACTAGCTGCAAGTGAGCGCCTTCTTTGCTCTACTGCCGAGAAAATAAACCAAATTTTGACTTCCCATTCCTCCATTTAGCAAGTGTGTTCATCAAGCGAGAGAGGGAGTTCAACTCGTACTTCCCTTTCTCCATGTAGATTAGTTTTTTAAAATCGAGGTTTTCCAGAGAATGCAGAGATGTAATCGTGGTGGTTGGTGGTAGTAGTTGTTAGAATGGCTTCCAATTTACTTTTTTTTGTATCCGTCTCCATCTCTCAAGGTTACCGTCTATTTCCATTCTATTTTCAAAAGTGAAGACTTGGCCACTACGTGTTTCCCAACGAGGGAGGAAGAAAAAAAAGTAATCCCTCTTGGGCTATACATCTATCTATCCCTCTCCTGTAATTAATTTTAATGGGAATAATACCATTGTTTTCGAAATGGCCCACTTCTGTATCTATATAGGTGTTAGATATTCAGGCTTTTTTGTTGGCGTGAGCTATTTGCCATTTCCTGGCCTTACTCCCAAGACATAGGTTTACCCACAGTAGAGAAGGGAGAGTTGATTTGCATTTGAATTTGCAAGGAAACAACTCTACAAAAACAAATGTTCTCGCTTCTTGTTTTTTTTCTAGCAGTAGTATCGTTATACTTACTAAACTTTCTCTCACAGCTGAACTTTCCCCTGTTTGTTATGGTTATACTAAAGGCCATGGTGTGCCTTTATGGAGTTGTGTAGGATGAATAGAAAAGGGGGCATGTCACCTTTAGGAAATTGCATTGCATCCTCTGTCTTCCCAACTTGTTTGCTTTAATGCTCTTGCTACGTTGTTGCTCTTTTGTCCTCATTCACAATAACAAGTTTATAAGGGAAAGGAATTTTATTTTTTAGGGTTTCACGCTATTGTTATTGTTGATGCTGTAAAGAGAGTTGCTTCTCTCTCACTCGCCTGTTTTTCAGTCGGAGTCGAAGGGAAAAACAAGGGAAATTTGCATTTTGATTGTAAAGTGACAGGAAATGATGATGATGTTGGTGTGGTTCCACCGCTTGCTGCTTTCTACACACAATGCGTCAGAGAATATAATATGCAAGGATTACAATTTCGAAGATAACACGACACAAGACTCTTGTCGGTAGTGCACTGTCTCTGTCTATTGAGAATAATAAAAATATGATGATAGCGACGATACATGAGATCGTCTAAAGTTTATTATCAGTAGGATTAAATCTAGTCTTACTGATTATCGTCGCAAAAAATATAACCGCAGCGCCACATTATTATTATAACATCACATTGTCTTTTCGTCAAAAAAAATCTCCATGTCTATTTTACTGTCTTGTTTCATCACGATGAGCTCATACATCACAGTTTCTGTGGCGGGAAAAGAGGATTTCAATTGAACCACCGAAACGTTTGATTTCTTGCTAACTCGTATATACTGAAGGCACGCGAGGGTAGCTAATACGTTTGTTTTTGAACATCAGATATTGTTTAGGAGTTGTTGACTATAAATCGTGATTATTTTGGAGGGAGAGTTTGTTTTGGTTGAAACAGGCTTTCCAACACATACTTATAATGAACCAAATTCTTTAAATTTTCTTCTGGATTAGTTCATAACATATAATCCGTAGAAGAAGAGCTATTTACTCTCGCTCCCATTGTATTAAATATTATTAAATGGAGCATAACTAAATGTTATGAATATTATTAACATAATAAATATCACTACAGCTTTTCTCTTCCAACTAGAAAAGCTTGCATATAAATATTGCTGAAAATAACAGTCTTTGGGGATTTGGTTCCCCACCATCATATACACTCTGATTTTGGTCGCTCAACTTTCCGAGAAAAATTCAAACCAAGCCTTCTCGGCATACTAAGCACATTTAATTTTATCCTGACTTTCCCCATTGTTGTCGTGCATTTTATAATGTTGCATTATATGACTATTACACAGAGCAAAATAATAATAACATTAGGAATGAATGGTGATAGCTTGGAATAAAATGAAACGGAAGGAGTGAAATGCATTTTTTCCTCATGTAACAGCGGTGGCGGCGGAGGAAATCCTTTTTCACTTGAGATTTTTTCCGTTTTCTCTGTACTTGCAGTACTGAAAATACGACAGAAAGATCAGTTTAAGAGCCAGTCAACCAACTATGCTCACATCGTAAAAATAAATAACCAGTAAGTGTGCGTATGTGCAAAAGAATAAACGTCTTCGCAAGCGATTGTTTATCCAATCTCACATCATCGAGAGCAATGGAATGTGAGTTTATTTAAATTTCTAGATCCCATCTATGACAACTTTTGCCTCATTTTCCAAGCCAACTTGGCAATGAGCAGAGGGAGCTTGAAAGAAGTATTCATATTATGATTATTGCTTGAGTAATATGCGAATAAAAATGATCATCAGGATGACAATATTGTGAAAAAGATGAGCACATATGGCTTTAAAAGGATTTGGAAAGGAGGGAGACCATGCAATATTTCTGATACGTTTTCTGCATTGTTTCGATGATCATTTGGAAGTCCTGCATGGATTTTCTATTGTCCAGTGCAGTGCACACACTTGATACCATTCTCCTTCGATTTCCTAAAGAATACCAATGCCCATCTTGATGATGATGGTGAAGCAAGATTCATTCTAAAAATCTAGTCAAGGACGTTCATTAAAAATAATAATGATAATAGTAAAAATTTCACAGTTTGGTTGCAACAAGGAAGCAGACTAATCCGTACTATCGTTGCTTTTCCTACTGCAACACTCCACCACACACCGTTTCAACTCTTTTCGCTGGAAAATAAATTGGAGGAGAGTAAAAGTGGCTGGAAGATAAAAGAAGGGAATTGGCACAATTTTTACGAGCTCTCCAGCGTCGCCGTCGTCCTCATCGGCTTCAGTGAACAGTAAAGTGGAGTAAGCTGCACTTACCGATGAGCTGCTCAGATAATAATGAGGGAGAAAATAAGTGTGGCGTATAATAATACGTAATACGAAATATCATTATGTAGAAACATGCAATAACTTACTACACAAGAGAAGCATTCTAAGTAAACTGTGCTGTTGGCCACCTTATTTCTAGGCTAGTAGAAAATGAAGCCATGTTTTTAGATTCATTCGCAATTATAAGGATAAACGAGAGGGATACAAAGAGAGAAACAGAAATTCTAAAAATAGACTGAATGGTGATTGCTATCATCAACATGATGAGAAGGACGAAAAGGAGTAAAATGAAGAAAAAAGAAGCAGCACAGGCATCGCCATCGACATTGTGATCCGTACCAACTGAAATTGAACACTCGCTGCCACTTTCTCCAAAAAAATTTCCTTCTGCTATCATCTCACACCCCAAAACAAGAAACTTTTTTTTGTTGTTTGTTGAAAGACCCAGCTCATCTGCTTGTACATCTTCTATTAAAAGGCGTTAGGAGGGAAAGAAGAGTGATTGGAGACTCCTAATTCCCAACAGTGTGGCCTGAGCATTGTTCGTGGAGGAAGGGAATGTATGTAGAAGAGGTAAACATGGGCATAGCTTCACTTTCCCCATCTCATTTCTCAAGAGTCATTGGTTTCTCGTTGATTTGATGATTTGTGCCCACCTCGTATAAATCTAACCTTTTATTATTATACACATGCATATCTCTACCCAAACGTGTAGATGTGCTATAACTGAAAACGGAGAAGAGAGAGAGGAAGGAAGGAAGGAAAAGGATAAAAAGAAGGAAAATAAAATGTGAGAGAGAGGATATATAGCAATCGAACCATGCTCCAAAAAAGTGTATTCCATCCTTTTCATTTTTTGTTCACTTCTCGTGTTCCTACTACTCTTTTTCCCTTATCATTCGCTCACATCTTCTCTCCATCTCTCAACTTATTTATATCACACCACATGAAAACCACCATCACCACCATATACCTCCAGACAACTTCAACTTTTTCCTCTATTCTCTGTCCGGATGGATATGGATGCACGGTTGAATAAGCTCAGTCAGCACATCGCTTTCCTTCTCTCTCTCTCTTACCATCTTTCGCTGACTTTTTTTTGCCGCACAACCACTTTCTATTTACTACATAACACCGTACACCATAAGTTTTCCTTCTCTTATTTGGAAAAAGTACGACGACAAAATCGAAAATAAAAACCATTTTCATGTGTTAACAAACACGAGTAATTGTGGAAGTGTTGCTGTTGGAGAAAAATTTGAAGTTGGCGTTGGTATTTTCACATGTATCTATCTTTTTTATGATCTGATTGTGAGTTTGTACTTGTACTTGTACTTTCGTTGAATTTACGAGGAACCGGATTCGTAGTAGTCTTCGTCAGCGTTGTGTTCTGTTCTATAAATACGAATAGTAAGAAGAAAGGATGGAGATGGATGATGATGTAGTAGCGTGTTGGATGTTTCAAGAGGGAAGAAAGATCGGCGATGATTTCCCCTGGAGTGAATAGAGAGTAAGAAAAAAAGAGAATGATTGGATGATGAGTGACTGAATGACAGATTGCTCGTTGGCTCTTTGACCTGTCCGTTGTGATAAAGGGTCAAAGCGTGGCTGGCTGCTTGTCAAGCTAAACACATGTCGTGCTTCATTCCAAATGAGCCGACGAGAAAAAAAAAGATGAAAGGGAAATGTAATTTAAGGGATCATCAAGCAAGATGAGACAAAAACAGCGAAAAAGTTGAAACGCCATGATGATGATTGGCGAGAAAGCTGTATAATCATCACGTGGCATTCGCTAAGCTTGTTTTTCTTTCTACTTGAATGACAAAGTGATGTTAGTACTGTCGGCGACAAAGGGGACTACGGGATTATTAGATTATCTGATCGAAATTAGATGGAATAAAAGGAGAACTCATCGTCAGTTAAAAATGCTACACAAGTAGTGGGAGGGAATCTTCA
>JAQIXW010000052.1:0-62621 GCA_034700685.1 Willowsia buskii | reverse complement strand
GTATGTATTTGATGCGATGATGTGCGGTATGCATTCTGTAAAGAAAGTGTACTAGAATTGGCTTTACAATTTTATATATTTGCATTGCATATAGCACATGCCAGATATATCTACATACATTGGAATTGCTCTTGGAAATAGCATAATGACAATATATACATACAACAATAGCAATAAAATATTTTTATGTTCCGAGCTGAACATTTCTGTGCTTGTTGTTGCTCATGTAATTTGATTTAAATTGACTGCTGGACACTTTCACTTATTACCAGCGTACGTTCTGCACAAGAAAACCGGGGGAAACGTTTTTCCTTCCCATAATACCTTCATCTACGCCTATCCCTCCTCTTAACATGCCTCACAAACTGATAAAGTACGTTTATAATATACATGTTTTCTGTGGAACCAATCCCCCCTTAAACCAATGCTTCTACTCTGGCTATGGGCTGGTAAAATGTAAATCACGATCATATAATCAAGATCTTTTGTCATGACACGTGTAGCCACACTGGCTGTGCATTACGCTGCTAAGTGGCAACTGACGGATACATCTTTGTTGAATTAGATCCACACAATTAATGGCATTCAAGAACGGTGTCAGACAGGAAAAAACACTCTTGTTTCTCAACTGGAGAACTTGTGTCTGCTCACTCATCTCTCACGAAATAAAAATTTATTCATCATGCAACTTCATTTTCCCATCGCTTCCTATACAATGCCACACCATCCGGATTATTACGATTGTCATTATGCAATTTTCATTCCTCTCTTTCATTTATCCATGCAAACGCTCTCTGGGTCATTTGTGTCAAGTGACACAGTGCAAACACGGGTATTGCCGTTGGTTTTCTATTATCTCATTTCCGTAAAAATAAACGTCCCAATCGATTATCGCGTCAGGGAAAAACTAAATTGTTTGTACAACTGATCCGCAGTGGCAAAAATTATGTGATGAATTAACAAAACGCAAACTGATGATAATACATGCATCTCTTTACGCTTCTAATGTCTGATTTTCCTGACAAAAACTCCGTGCACCGTGCATTTTTTCTCTGCTTTTAGAATCTAGAATTGCAACTCTTAATACAAAATTTGCCATATCTGCGTAGTCATACAATATAAAACAACAATAGTCATCAAAATGGTTTGAAATTTTTCAAAGCATCTGCTCCCTAGCCGCCCAGTCGTCGGTTTACCAACAAAAACTGTGAACCCTTTGAATTTCATGAGGCGGAAGAATTGAACAAAGGATGTGACCTGCCTATTTGGTTGAGCCTAGGGCCGTATCATTGTAACATATGAACTCATATAGCTGGAGCAAGTAACACTGCTTTACGCTTCGATGGAAATTTTACATTACATTTCAAGCTTGTTAATTTGTCACAAAGATATCTGCATCTGTATAACTTTGTTTCCTATTGTAAAAAAAAACTTTAACATGGACAATGACAGGTTTCAAAGCTATGTTTTATATTTAGACCATCATCAACTTGGTATTTCTTACTCTGAAAAAAAATCTTGTGATTTCATTTCCGGAGTCAACGAGGAAAAAAATTCCGTTTGGTATTCAATTGTAAGAAGGCCATGTGAAAATGTAAACCCTTGTCTGGTTCTATGAGTTATCATCGTCATCGTACTGAACATCATAAAAACATAGCAAAAGAATTTAACGTAAAAGTCATGCATGTCACATCACATAGGCAGGAAGTATTTCAATCAATTTTATTTTTTTCGTTTTCCCAGGTAAATCCAAAATTAGGTACGTATATTGTCAATCAGTAAATGGGAAACAGTAAATCCTGCATGTTACCAGTCAATAAATAGAAGTTTCAGCTTTTTTGAGGCATAGGATGTTGTATAGGAAAATCAAGCAAGCAATAACAATTAGGGCTCATTATATTGCAATTGTCATGTATTTTATTTGTCTTGCTTATGACAAAACGGATGGACATGGTGAAACTTTGGTGGTTTTATTTGTGTGGTAAAATAACGCATTGCACGAAACATTTTGAATATTGATACAGGTTAAACGTAAGGAAATGCTATTTCCTATTAACCTCTACGCACGAGCTATACAATAGAAAATGTGGCCACCGTAGGAAAGTAGGAATATTTTTGAAAAGAATGAATAATGTTCATGTCGGGGTTAAGCGAATATGCTTAACCGATGATACGTTTTGGGGAAGTAATCGTGTTAGAAAATTACCCATTGTTATGGTTGTTTTACGGAGGAAATCAGCCATGTAGCCTTAGAAAGGTGCACAAAATATACAGGTAGCGCACAAACTTATTTTATTTTTTTCCCTGTTCTACTCGATCGTTTTTTTTTGCAAAAGGGATACTTCCGAAAGTGAATCGTTGGAATCATCCAAATTTGCCGTTGGTTCCGCTGGTATTTTTTGACAGGAAATCTATCGTTACATGTGATTTTTTTAATCCACTCAAGAGAAAAAGATGTATTACCATCATGATCCCAACCAACTTGAATACATGGCGACATTGTTTCATGAACCACATCAGCAGATTTGCTCTGGTCTACTACTTTGTAGAAAAATGCTTCACAAGTGAATGTAGGCTCCTAATTAAAATTCTGTAAATGAACTCTCTGCATATTATTAGTAATATTTTGATTGTTTCAAATTGAACTAATTGTTTGTTTGTCACATTGTCAAATCAAGCTGAGATGAAAGCCAGTATATATTAGATATAAAGACCCTTGCTGATTTCTATCTGTTTCCATTCTGTATCTTGCTGTGCATGTAATTTTTATGATGATCATGTTTTTCCTGCGATAATAGAATTAGAAACGATTGGATAATGTAGCCTGCTTGCGCCAAAATAACAAAAGTATCATCTCGCTCGTCTGGATTTGCCTTTCTGGTTATTGTTGCTTATCCCAAACAAAAACAAGAACTTGTAGCGGAACAAGTGAACAAAGTTTATTTTGATATGTATCATGTTGATGTTGATGCTGCAACACTGTATCTGTGTAAAATGTAATCTCATCATCATCCTCATCATCATCACCATCTTCATGCTTTGATCTTTGATAAAAGCAATAGAGTGATCTTTTTATGGACGAAAAAGGGGAACCGAAAAAAGAAAGGAATGATGTTGGTTGGTACCATAAAAGGAAGGGTGAGTGCATAAAGTAGAGTATAAAAATCATATTTTCAAAGAGGCATCACTCCAACCAAGCTTCATTTTTTGCCTTTTTTGCTACCTCACAAGCTCGTCGGCACATAAAGCACAAAATGACATGACGAAGAAACAGAAGCAGATGTTCCAATTTTTTATAGATTCAATGGGCAAGCAGAGCTAATGGAAAGTAAGTATATAAGCCAGAAAGTGATATTTTGATTATTGCTGATTCATACTCTTGCCACAATAACACAACCGTTCCATAAGCATTACAACTGCTGCTATTATCATCAACAGCATCATCCTCATTGTATCAGACTACTTTATCGTGAAAATCACACTATGTGTGTGTGTATAAACAATAGTAATAATTTCATATTGCAACACCAGTAGTAGACTCAGCGTGCAAACAAAAATACAATCAATAATAGCTTTATTCACTGTTGCCTGCTACTTCGGAGCTATATCCTTAGTTGGTTCTGCCCGACTCCTTTTTATATCCCTTCTGGCAACGAGAAATGTGTCGATCCAATTAAATCGCAGATTTGACGAATTGTATGTCATAAGTAGGAGTAGTATGCAATATTGGAGCAGCGGTGAGGGGAGAAGCGATAAAATCTGATAAATCACGGAATAACACATGTGTGGTTTTTTACATTAGTCACGAGTGCATTTATGATCATGAAAAAAGAAATCGAAACAATGGCTTATGCCTCTAAAAGGGTACATGATTATTATCGTCAATAGTGTTTGGGAAGATTTCACCTGTTCGCCAGCAAGGGAGTAGGAGGTTTAAAAAAATATAAAAATCTTTCAGGTACAACTGTTGTGTAACATACATAAGTGTGTAGCGAGTGGAACATTAATGACACATTATGATTATTATTATGATTTTTGATTGCAGCAGACAATCTTCCTTGGAGCATTTACTTCGAAACTTTGCCATTATTTTATAAGTGACGAATCGAACCCTTACCTTATAATGTTTAAAGTTGGAGCAACTCAGGTAGCACATAATATGCATGTGTTCCGATTTATTCACGCATTTTCGGACAATAAAAACAGAGGGATACAGAGGAAGATTGTTTCCTGTATCACTTGTCGTAAAAACAAGCCGCGAACATTGGGTATGCGTGTAGCTCTACCTTTTTCCACAGCATGTTTAACATTATATGTGGCGGTGGAGGAGGAGAACATGACAAAAAAGGATAATCTGTCGTGTTGAATGCCATAATAATGGGAAATGATAACAATACAATTTTGTGTGTGCTTTATCCTGCAGCGAGAGCCTTTTTTCTTTTACTCCGATTTACCAACAATATTTTGTATCATTCATAGTCATCACAATACATATCATCAGTCGACACCGCGACGCGGCAGACAAATCCTTACTAGAAGTTCAAATAAATGCACTCTCATGTGTGGAGAGGAGTGAAGAATGAAGTATGGCTCTTGCGCTTTCATTGATGTGATAGCATTGTGAAAGGAAAGCTTCATGGGGATAAAAAAGAAATCCATAAGAGCATGAATAAAAGGATTGACTTTCATCCACCTGTCATGTGTCAGCTTTAATCGATTGGAAAAAACCTGCCCTGTGGTCTCGGTGGGGAGTTATTGTATTACGGCATATACATCAAGAAAAGGAAAAAAAATATTATCAGAATATGGATCTAGTACGGAGACTCCATTCTTAACTCAATATTATGCTCACTGAACAGTGAAAAATCCTAAGACTTCAGTTAAATTAATATTTAAATTTATTAACATTTACTTGGCAACAATTTTGATTTAATGAACTCTTCTACGATTTTGCAAATCTTGAGTTTCGGATTTGCACTGTATAACAGTATTATTCCAAACAAAACAAGCAAGGCATTTTTCCTAAATTGGGGGACAGGACAATGATTTTTTAAATCGAAGTATTCAGCTTCATTTAAAAAATATTGTGTCAGATCAAGGTGTCCACGGTTTCATAGTACTTTTTCATAAAACTTTACCTATGTCTAGCGCCATAGCAATGTTAAATGAACAGATTTACTTCACTGGTTAAAAAAACAAATGTTCTAATTTAAAAACGTCCTCGAGAAATCACCATTCTAAATCCACTTACACAGTTAAGGAATTTATGTACTTTAATTTAGCTCCAAATATTTATTTTGGTTATAATAATACAAATGAATTTCACAAGCTCTGAATATATCTGTACAAGTTTTCAAACGCAAAAACTCGTTTGAATTTGAACCATTTTGAAGCAAAGTCAACCACTGATGTATGTTTGCTTGCTCTTTGGGAATTGATTTTCTATCTAATTATGATTCTTTCTTGAGCAATAACAGGTATTTCTTCATAATTCTTCAATTACCTATCCGGATTTCTTCTTAAATTGAAAGTAGTTTCCAGGTTATAGATATTTACTAATTTTTTGCACTCCTTTGAAGCATATTATGTTGTCTTAATATCAATTCACTCTATATGGTAAAAGAAAGTTCCTGCTTGTTCATGGGAACGTATACTTCCTGTGTTATTTGAGTGCGCTCACATACAAAATGATCACAAGGAAGGAGGACTCAGTACAGCTCGGCCTATTCGGGCTTACTCAAAGTAGAAATGGCGGAGTTATAGGAGGTGGGTCTATCCGAGCAGTCTTGTCTTGTGGAACGAATACCGCTTGCGCAAGTTGTTGTGGCAAAAGCAGTAGCAAGAGTCGCAACACACTTGCTTGTCGATGCTTGAGAGAAGGAGAAAGCAAGAGTTGCTGGAATGCCAAAGCAAAACAGCGTGCTGTGCATACGTTCATATTAGATGCTCCTCCATATGCATGCATACCCAAACGTAGAGACGAACATAGAAAATTTTGTTTGTTCATGGAAGATGGGCTAAAAACCACATTATGCAAACCTGCTGTACATTAATGCATCTATTCGTATAATATATAGTAGACGAAGCAAATAATATGGATAGGTTTACGATACAAGACACGCGTTCATTTATTGTCATGTTTTAAAGGTATATTTTATCGGGATTGTTATATGTATTTATATGGATATTATTTTTATGCACAAGAAAAGGTAGCGGTAGCATGTTCTGTATAGGTTAAGAAAATACTCATATGCATAAATGGATGTTTCATTTCATTAATGTGACTTTATCCAGTTACGGGGCAATAGGTGACACATCAGAGGTTCTATTGTGTGAGTGCCTGCATGCATAATATGTGTTGTAAATCGAAGTAATATAGGAAGCGTTTGAGTTTGTCTTTATGAAATGTGACTGATTGTGAGTATATGAGACAATTGTGAGATTGACAAATTGCAGTTGTATTTAATATGTGCCGAATTATAACTTATTGTTTATTAACCGAAAGTAAATACCGTAACTAGTACTTGCATTACAGATTGTTAAGAGATTGTGGAGCCAATAATACTCTCTCTTTAAAAACCGAAAACGTTAAACGTATCCTATCATCTGTTTTGGTTGTGTCTCTCCATGAAAGAGTTAGGAATCTGCTGTAATGTTTGATTTGTGGCATCTACCTAAATATGTAGTAAACTATACAGAGCTTTATTTCTTGCTAACGAATGAAAAAAACTGCACATATTTCTTGTCATTACATCATATTAGGTACTTACCCACTCACTCAGGGGCACTGTCAGTCAGATACATATCACTAGCAAATAAGAATTTTCTGCTACATTCACTGCAAATATGCATACCTACGTGCTCACATCTTACAGCAATGACATATTATACATATTCCGTCCTATCTTTCTTTCACTTATATGTTCAGAGTAAAATAATGGGGAAAGCATGGACAATCATCGCAACATTCAGAACACAATTTCGTTGGATGCATCACACGCTTTAAAAATGAGCTTGTATGTGTGCATGGCGATGTCCACATGAAACCCTCTCCCTTCAATAATAACAGCAATAACAAGGATCCCTATCACTTCCAGTACATCTCTCTTTTATAAAGTTTATTCAGAAAACCTGTCTACATGAAAAAACCAAGCTGCTGCAGTTACTAGTAACTGTAGCCGAACAGCCCATGTTCTCTCTCTCCAACATTTTCTCACACTTGGCAGCAATGTTTTGAGATGGAACAGACCAGAGAAAGTACACAAATACTTATTATGTTACAAGGATACTCACATTTTTGGCAATCCTTTTGCTTTCTCTATACACAGCTCACAGAGAGAGAGAGAGAGAAAAAAAAATCATGTGAATGGGAAACACATTTGATTATATGTACATAATAATAACGTGTTGGCTAGCTCTTCTTTCTCTCTTTCTTCCTTCTTTCTCCTTACCTTCTCATACATTTTCCAATTTTTAGAGGGAAGAAGAGCTAACAAAGTAAACGCACATAAAGGAAAACGTAAGAGTGACTAACTTCACCAAACGAATTTTGGAGTATGAAGAAGAGTCAGCAACTTTGATCTCTCTCTCACTTTCCTTCACTCACAAAATACACAAATACTCTCTCTCTCTTGCAAACACAGAGACACCATCACTATCTGGTTTTCGTCTATTTTTTACTACAGCCAGTCTCATCGTGCTAGTCAGTTGGGAAAACTGAGGAGTACATTGCACACAGCATTTTCTCTTTTTTGTGTTTCCACCACTACTAAAGCAAACCAGACCAGATACCTCTGAGCGACCGACCGACCGACTCGACTACCAATATTTTAGATCAGAGCTGAGTTTCGCCACGAGTTTTCCTCCTTTTACTCGACTACAACAAAAACAACTTGTAGTAGAGAGAGGAGAGCACTTATTGCTTTTCTTTTGCCGCTGAACACATTCTATGCATAATTTTGTTTACTCTTTTCCTTCCTCTGAGCTCTCTCGAAGTAGTCGTCAATGAAGTTTCTTGAAAAACACAGCGCTCAAACTTGCCAGCATTAATTTTTTTAAATAATAAAACTTCCTACTATACAGACAACAGTGCTGCCAGTGACACTTGACAGAACATTTAAAAACTCTAATTGTTTTTCATAGTTTTGTTGTGACAATATCACAGTGAATACCAATTATAGCTGTTTAACAAACATTTTTAGAAAAAAATCCATATCTGATGAGATAAACGTATCTAATACCCTTTTACCAATCCCGACCTTATTTTCAACAATTTGATCTACAAAAGAGGCACAGCAGGGGAAAACCGACAAAAAGTATTAAAAGTATCAAAGAGGATAAAAGAGTATCATCAATGTCATCATCCAATAACACAGAGAATTTGGGGGAAAGTGTGCAATAAAAAGGGGATCATCCTCTCCGCCGTCATTATTATCATCATCATCATCTCTTCACCATCAAGTACAGGAGCATTGCCAAAAAATATAAAAGCGGAGGCACACACAAGGGGCACGAAACAATATCGAATGAGTCTGAACAAAGGAGAAACCCTTGGTTTTGAAGCACTCACCCACTACAACTGCTACTCAATTATTGTTGCGTTCAACACGCCATAAGAAATAAAGTATATATACATCACACTCACTCCTCCTCTCTCCGTATCCAGAGCAGTAGTAAAAAAGTATATTACACTACTCCACTCCATTAAACCCACTCATTCATTCATTCGACTCACAAAGAGCTTGATCCAAAGGGTCACTCGCACTTTGCAGTCTCAGTCAGTCAGCAGCAGTAACAACAACAGCAAATCGTGCAATATTGTTTTGGAGCAAAGCAGAGAGACAGAAGTAGATCCCTGATAATAATAAAACAGCGAAAAGCACATCATCGTCCTCATAATCATCGGATAAGTAATAATAGTAGCATGCTCGATTATTTACTCAGCTCAAGTGAGCAGATCCCTTGTTTCCTCTCATTTATTGCAGGGCGACAGAAGCAGCGAGTAACTTCATTTCAGTCGTCGTCCTAAACCTCTCTGCATTCACCTTACCTTTTTTCATCTGGACTCCAGATCACTAAATTTCTACCCTGTTGTTGTGGTTCAACAGTATACGAACTGACGTATAGGACCATTGTTATATCTTTACATCATTACTGCAACATCCAGCATTAAATCTTCTTACAACTGGATACTAACTTCATATCCCATACAATATAATAACTGATTCACAAATACTTTTAAAGCCACTTGAAAGCTTAGGAAGTGATTATCTCGGCTTTGTTAGATGCCCTTAAAAATTGAAATATTATTGGTTGGAAATTTCATTAAGTCTGTTGCACACTAATTCGATTTTTATTGAGAAACACAATTGATCCAATAAATTTTATACATTGAATGAAGTGTGAAAATTTAAGATTTCAATTCAAACTTTATCATCTTAATATCACCCTCCCTTGACGTTTTGTGAGACATTTTTCCTCATCTTCTTGTCGCTGTGTAGTAATCCCACTTGTTCTTTCATCAGTCTTGTGCAATCTGCTCTTCACCTTGGTGTGTGATACAAGTCGACAGCACACGCCAGACAAGTTATCTTTCTCACGTAAAATACATACATGCATTACCGTGTGTAAACTTGTACGTCAGCCATAATAACACAGTTTTTTTTACACCAAGCCATATACAGGACAGACTGTAGTGGTAAGTGTGACAAGAAATATAAAAAGACAGAAAGAGTGAGAAAAACTTTCACACGTGCAAAGTCTCAGTAGAAAAAAAGCTTTATTTTGAAAGGGATTATGTATAATTCATACAGTTGTTACAGATGACGACGACAGAGACCATGATACAAAGATTATGCCCCAATGTACCAGCTTATAATAAATAGCGTGAAATTGTCGAAATCAAGAACAATCAGCATAAGAATAAATAGTAAACGCATGTTTTTACAAGTGTGAAAGACATGAGCTTATAGAAGGATTGTAAAATTGTAAGAGCATATCTTTGTCTTCTTGCCTTACATTCACAAGATATTATCCTTCGCTTTCACTTCTTTGGAACGGTTTTAGTGTATTTGTGACTGTGTGTAATAGTGTGTGTTTTCCATGGAATGATAGGGTATCGACTTTATACTGGTTTGCGTGCACCAATTTTTTGACAAAAGCGAAAAGAAAAGCTGAATTATCCACTAAGTTGTTTTTAAACATTAAATTTGAACAAATTTAAGTAAATACATTGTTGTCGATATCGACGACAGAAAATAATAAAAAGTTTCAAAGAAAGCTGCATTACAAAAGGAAGTGGCGATCATGCATCGAGGTTTGACATTTTCAACAACCAAGACGTTGTTTCAAACTTAAACTGCTTTTAAACATTAATCATAGTCCTGACCTAATAATCATATTTTTTTAAAAGATCTATAAAAACATACCCAAAAAATCTATTGCCTTTTCTGTCTCTATCTCTCTAAATCTTCTAATAAAAATTTTGTAAGCCCTGCTAAATAAATATTAATAAATCAATTCTGTAATTCCTTTACACAAAACTTGTTTACTTTTTAAATGATAAAGTAATTCAATTTTCTCAATTTTCGTTGATGCTTATGTAGGTTATAATGTAAATCACTTAAAATGTATTTTAAAAGATGTGCGAATTTAAATTTGCTTTGATTTTTTTTCCATTCAACAGTTTTACTATAAGTATTTTTCGTTGTTTCAAGATATTTAAGATTGTCTGTTTCAGTTAAAACAGCAAGGTTTTTGTTTGGTCATAAAATTCGTTAATTGAATTGAATCCGCACAACTTTAAATGTCATAATGTTTCATGTTAGCCTTGAAGAAAGCAATGATCGAGAAAAAATGTAAAAAGGAAAAAAAGAAGCAAAACAGAATGAATGAGGAGTAGTGGTAGCAGTAGTGTTGAGAGAAAATCTAGTTGGTTTTTTTTTCTGGCGTGTAATATTTGTCTTCTTGCGTGGCTGTTGAATTTATAGGCGGGGCATCAGGAGCCCCATCTTACTACCCAACCGCCGTAGCCATGTACTCCACTGACAAAGTGATGAATGGGAAACCATTAGGATCAACTATATCTGCACCTGGAAGCTGCTTCCCGGGCAGATATTCACCGACGTACAGAGGACCTGACCCGATGAGACGATGTGTCAATCCAACGGTAAGAAAAACAAACTTCGTTTTGAAAGTTTTTATTTTAAATTCTGAAACATTGACATCAAAAGGTTCAAAAGTTGCTCTTCAAGCACATTATTTGCATACTAACCAGCATTATAAAATTACATGCGTTTATACTCATTAAGTACATTGCTCATGTAGTTGCTCATTGCTAAAATTTAAAAAAAAAAATGTTTTTGCTAAGCAAACTTTATCATCAAAACCAATGTAGCAGTTCTGTACTGATGACAACTAAAGCAATAAATACTCAACACTCATGTCGTATACTCCAAGAACATCAACTCTAAGCCAATGAAAGTATCAAAATCAAGTAAATTAGTTATAGGAGTTGACATAACCATCAACGGGAAGATTATCTGCTTCATTAGTGGGGCAATTTTGGATTTAAGAAGTTAAATGAAAGCATTTTTCAACTTGTCTCTCTACTTTAATTGAACCTTGTGGAAGGGAACAGAGAGAAAGAATAAAAATTAGTGGTGGTAGTGGTGATGATACTTTTGAAATAATGAGTTAAATAGAGGGGAAACACTTTCACAACAAATTTAAAAAAAGAGAAATCGCTTAAAGTAGAAAGAAAAGAAGAACAAGGAGGAAAAAACTGAGGAGAGAGGAGGGAGAAAATTACAAGCGTCACATTTTAAACGTGAGCAAATTAGTGTCTTCACTATAAGAAGAGGGCATTAACCACTATGGTTCATTATAGAGGGTAGTTCTCCCTTGATAGCGAGAACTCTAGAAAGTTATATAAATTTCTTATGAAAACCATGAAGTTCTAAAAAAAGCCGACAGAAACTCCTATTTAAAGAATTGTTTTTGACAAAGAATTTACAGTCCTCAGCATTTAGCAGTAAATTTGCAGTTATTACCTATTATCATCATTATGCTTGCTTCATTTTTTTAAATTTAATTATTCTATTAGTTAACTTAGGGATTTCCATAAATTTCTACTGATATTTGCTTAGAAAAGATACACCCATTTATAAAAACAAAAATTATATCAACATCTTCAGCCTGAAAGAGAGGAAAAGAACCAACGAACAAAATCTGGTAAAATAAAGTCAGAACATGCACCACACACATTTTGTGTTCCATTTAGAAAAATAGGCAATACTACTCCAGTGGTGTTTCCTTCGACAAATCTGAATCTACACCTGTTCTAAAAAATTGTTTCAAACATAATGTGGCAACAAAACGGCAAAAAAATAAAGAAACAAGGTTACATAGTAAAAAACCACAGTAGTTGTCCCACTTTCTTCTCAACTTTACACGTATTCCATACATTTTTCACTCCTGTTTTACCTTGCACTTTGAGTGCAAGTGAACCCTTAATATTTAACAAGGATTATATATGACGCGTCTCTGGAAAGAGAGTGTGCAAGGCAGCGTATCAGCAGTCATGTGTTGGAGATACATAATGGATGATGATACGTACATGAATAGATAGAGAAAGCAGTGAAAATGTAGATACCGAGACGCACACACACCCACTACTACCACACTTACATGAAATAAATCTTTAAGCAGGCGGTGCAAATATATACTTCCCACACCTTTTATATGATAAAATAGTGAGTGTAATACAAAAAAAAACTATATTTCTACTTCTACCGCACTGAACAAGTACGACCGACCCTGTATACCTACCAACTAGCTACTATACACGATGCATGCAGAAAAGTCACTTTCACTTATTTTTTATATATTATACTTTAGAACGTATCTACCCCTCTTTTACACAGCCAAATGCATTTTTTGTGTCTCTTGACAAAACATTCCGTAGTCTTCCTATTTTCGACTGATGGTGATGTTGCGGTTGTGGAGTTGCATGAATCATGTCGTGTCGTTATAGAATGCATATTATAGGTACACAAGCATTCATCTTGTCCGATATATCTTTTTGCTGGTGCAAAGATGTGCATCGTTTCATGAATGATTTTGTGCAATCAATATTTTGTAACTCCAAAGAAATGCTCAGGATTTCAAAATATCGTTATTTGCTATGTGCATATTCATTGTAAATATATTATAAAGAAATTTGACAGGTGACAGAAGTAGAGAACAACGATGAATGATACTAAAAACTTGTACAGTAATGTGAAGTCCATCGACCAGGAAGAAAAGTAATGTAAACAATCTTTAAAAAACACGAGCAAAACACACATGATGCGTGTGTATGTGTGTGTGAACCTACGTGTTTTTTGGTTGGCTGCTGCTCGCTGGATAATAATATGATATACATAGATGTGCACATCACATACCTATATACTCATATGCTGGGAGAGATGCTATTACGAATGTATGTGGCAAAAAAGGCTTAGAGATACGTAGGAGCGACGAGCTCATCACACATACATGCTTTATTACCTATGCATGCATGCAACACTCCAGTTGCTCTGCTCTCCGTATCGTATACATAATACATAATACGGAAAGCGATAAAAAGAGTAGAGAAAAAAAAGCAAGGGCAAGAGAGATAAAACCATGTTTAAAGTTTAAAATATTGAACAAGGTCATTGCCATGAATGATAGTGATGACGACGGCGACAAGGAAGAGGACAAACACTGGTGGTGATACTGGTGACGACGGTGATGGTGATAAAATGGTGAAGCGCATGATAAAAATTTTCTTTTTCTTTTTGCGTGTTCAAGATACACAGAGAGAAAGAAGCGTGTGTTCAGAACTTTCCTTTAGTGTTCATTGGTATTATCATGAATTTGTCTTGGTACATATTATTTGAACTTAATTTAACATCACACATTATCATCATTATTACATGTACACGATTATGTACACGTATAGTTTGCGCCGTAAATTTAATTAATTTATCAAACCATCGCGTATTTTATATGGTGCAGTGAAACTGCGTAAATAGCGCTAACTATTCAGACCAGTCATTCAAAAAATCTAGCAAAAACTTTCATTTAATATAAACCATGCAAGTTATACTGTTGCATACAACATGAGATTATTGACGATTTTATGTTCCTCTTTCAAATAATATTATTTTAAAAGATGTCCGTGTTAGATTACTATATGCGTGTTTGTCAACGAAATCGTCACGTATTTCATAAAACCTGCGAACTGCACAGGTTGTTAGAAAAGCTAGAAGGCCGACTTTCAGACCGTTCACTTCCACTGATTCGTTCGTGGCTGTGCTTATATACGCAGTAGCTATGCATTTTCCTTTTTTATGACACAAACAGTATGAGAGGAAACTAAAGTTGAGTTGAACGACAACCAGTAGTAACAACGGAGTAGAGGAGCTGGGCACGAGTTCACTGACTCTGCGACAAGGGCTGATGCGAATACCAGATTTTTAATACGAAGACGAACAAAATATCCAGCAGTAGGTTCATACCATGCAGAACTTTTATTATGTGCAACAGTGCAAATTTGGAAACAACCATGTATGTATACAAAACCAAGCACAAGAAAGCCTACACAGACAACGTCTCTTTGAACGTCCCTGAAAATGTAAACGTAATATTTGATAGGAATGAAAAATATTATATGCTTTCCCTTTCACTTGATTTTTTTCCTAATCAACTGAAACTTTCTGCTTAGCATCCAGTTATTCAAATTGAGAAAAGAAGCATTTTTGCACTTCCAAACAAATAAAAAACACATGTAAACATGTTGTGAGCGACCTTTGCAAGAAAATTGTTTAAAAATTTACACGAAAAGCTGAAAACGTGTAGTTGTATGTCCTACTGCCATAGATAGTGTTTGATGTTTATACATATTTAATATGGGCTTTGCGACTACCCTATAGTGGCAGTATGAGAGAGAACGCCAGATGGTCTTTTAAATTCTTAATGATAAAAAATACACAGGGATGAGAACATTGGAAAACATGACATGTAATCCAGTCATAGAGGTAAATAAACGGTCTCTTAAGGTATTCCATTTTCAATTAGTCAAGTTTAACAAGTCCTCTTATTAATTTGCAAAAACTGCATATAATTTCTAATCAATCAGTCTCTTATTATATATGTTATGCAATTTTAAGCTTTTCTAATTCTCAGCACTGTATTAAGGCACATGTACTTTCATGTAATGACTATCGAAAAATTCGGAGAATAATTTTACATCATTGAAAAATATTTGGAGCTATATATGTGTGTGTGATCTTTTCTTTTTTCCTCGATTGATTTTCACCATGATGCTATTTGTAATACGACAATTAAGTAATGGTTCACTGCAAAGTGAACTCTCTTTTCCTTTTATACTTTTTAAAGCAACAAAGCAAAATGCCATTTTCAACTTGGCAAAGTGCCAGACCAAAATACAATGTATATTTCTTCCCATTGTGTCACATTTTATGACCGCTTGTTTCCTTCAGGCTGCATCCCTTTGCGTTTATGCCATGACAAGATATCTGTCATTATTAATCATTTGTTAAAAATTTCATGATGCTCTTCCATCTCCTTCAACGGTTTTGAGTGAATATTACTCTACAGCCATGCACTGGTGTTGCCCCCAATAGCCATATCAGCATAAAAGCCCACCAACTACTATTTTAAAGACCATATCAGTTAACTTTTTACCGTATCATCATCAACAACATTGGCGTGGTTTTCTGGCAACATAAAAGCTGTAATAAGGTTTACTCACTGACTGATGCTACTACTATCGCCTTGTATGTTTACTACTACATTAAACAATAGCATGGTACATCTTTGATGTGATGAGGTGTCGTGTGTGTCACTCGCTCACAATTGCTCACTTCACTCACTTCTTCTTGTAACGCTCCGGCTACACATACAAGGCAGACTTATGATATGATATAAATACATAAACTTTGTTGACTGATGTCATCATCAACATGGTTTGCTCTTTGCTACTGTGTCATTTTCCAAGTTGCAACTTACATGTTCCTATCTAAATATCACTTTTACACATTTTCCATTCCTCCTTCTTGTTTTCCTCCATGTCTCGCAGTTTTAAATCACTCAGCCATTTTCCTCTATCATCTAGAAAATGGTTTATGACGGAAGGTGCGACGTCAAGTCACAGTTGTAATCAACTTTTTCCCTTATCTGTCCACCACATTATTGTTGTTGTGTAGCCATCCTTTAGGCAAGAAATGTAACTTGGTATGCTGGACTAGAAAACAGAAATAAATACATGTTAGGTGGAATAGAGGATAAGCACACACGCAAAACAGGCGTTTAACTCAATTGTAGCATTCCATTTAAAAAAAAGTTTTTGGTTATGGCACAAAACCACTAGCAGCAGCCAGTGACATCTTCAGAAATTGTCACAATTAAATAAACTAAAGTTGGATACAAGTATAATATGTTGTCTCGTCACGAAAAAGACAAAGAAAGTTGAAGGGGATACTAAGTGTAGTATATCGTAATTATAATAGTTTGGGCAACCGCAAATGCTTATGTAAATGCCGGGTGCACATAATAATTATTGTTTTGACAACTAGCGTTTAACCTGCCGAGAGTAGGAGAGTTCAGGAATGGATTGAAAATTTTGCAGGTATATTTCGTGTTTAAGTTTACTGCATGACCAGAAAGAGATGCATGTGTGGCAAAAGAGGAAAGCAAAGCAAAACGAAAAGGAGAAGGTAAACAATATTTTACGTAAAGTTAGAGGAACCGGCCTCACCCTCCATAAACATACATACGAGTATGACATCTAATTGGATCGCACTTGTCAATTACGTCCAAATTCCAGGGTTCATCCCTATTATCGAGAGTAAAGTTGCGATTTTAATTAAATTACAGCCTTGTCTATTCAATAATACTATTAGTGAGTTAGTTAAAACCAAGAGAAAATTGCAAGTATCATGGCTTGCATGCATGATGAACTCAAAACAAAAAATATATCTTGTGTCTGAAATTTGTCAGGTTCTCATGATGGTCGGTGACGTAATATTTATTATTATTATTATGTTCACAGTGAAGTGCACAGTGTTACTGACCGTACTCTCCACTTTAGAATGTCTTTTTATCATGTTCAAGAAATATAAATATCCAATCAATTTTCATGATGATATCAGTTTCAAATACTACTACTACTTCTACAACTACAAGCATTAATAATAATAGCATCGGTGTACTGCACTGGAAACACAGACAGACAGTCACATACACATAGCAATGATTTCCTGATTTATTCATGGGGCCTCCCTTTTATCCGATTTATTAATGATGAAAGGCAATTTCGCATGAAATTTAAATGATGAAACATATTCAGTGAACCTGAATACTTATATTTAGACAACTTAAATGTTCATGCATATACATAGCTAATATTAAAATGCAAGTGAACCAAGAAAACAAAAGGACAGCTATAATATTTAATGATATGTTATAGTTATCATCATCAGTAGTTTGGTCCTTCGACAGAAAATAATACATGGTCCCACACACACATGAAAAACAAAATGCAACGGAAGGAGTGTATTTACGTGTAACACAAAATCATAAATATTTTGAACTGGCTGCATTAAGTAAACTACAAAAGCAAATGAGAAAAAAGAAAATTATAGTGTTTTGGTTTCTATACTTTCGTGTGCGTATCGTTAAAACCTTTTCTCGGGTTATTTCTCGCACACCACTGACAACTTTGTAGTAGCACGAAGAAGAGCAAATGTAACATTTTAAATATTACTTTAGCTTTCTCTTCTTCCTTTTTGTATCGGAGTAACCATGTTAAAGGTTGCTATCCCTATCTTAGCACACATCTCAAACTATTTATAACCAACTAAAATATTGAAGGGGACACACACATATAAACACATTCCCCTGCATATTGGATGCGTGCACTTGAATATTGAACAGTTTTCATTCATCCCTTCATTCATTTATAAAGAGTGTTGTCATTCATGTTTAAGGAGGACCTTTTATAATTTCTGCTTTCTTTCAGTCTAACTTACCATCTAACCACACACTGCCACTATCTTAGGTATGTATGTAGTTGCATTGCATCAGTTTGTGCTGCTATCAGATATTATGTAGCTTGGAGGAAGTACAATACATAATACAATACATCGTCCTCCTTTTCCTGGATCCGTATAAATTTATAAAGACAGGAACACTTTTACACTAAAAGAAATCTTTTTTTCTGTACTTTTTTTCAAGGTTACTATGTCACTGTCCTTCTCAACATATGAAGTTGGTCAGTTCATAGTTCATGTGCTCTTTCTGCAGAATTAAAAAATTACAGATATATTATGTATTCTAAATATGTACATTTCTAAGACGTGCATTAATGGTATTTTTCAATCGTGTCATAGTTCATTCACAACTGAGTGTGTCATTTTACAAATACAAACCTTAGCATGTATACTTAAAAATTTGAATTGTCACTAATTGGAAGATGTTTTTACAATGCTTTGGATGTGCATACAACACTAAATGCGTTGATTGAATCTCACATTCATGTCGTTGTCCAGAAACACTTTCATAATATGGTAATCAGTTTTATCTCAGTTATCAATAACTCCTTTCCGACATCTCAAATGCAAGTAGTTTTTAAAGTTAAATTTTGTTCGAAGCAGTAGCATAAATATATGCGAATATGGCAGTAAATATTTTGTTAGAAAGGAAAGGTGATTGTACAATTTATTATTCAGGGGGCACCAAAATTTGATTTCAGGTGGAATTTGTCGCTTCACGTTTTGTTTTGAAAACTCATAACTTTTTTTCACTATAGATAATTATGCATAGGATGAAAAAATCTACTATTAGGTTGTTAAACTTTTATACTATAAGCATTCATATAGATTCATACCTCAACGATTTTAATTGTTTATTTGGAATCGTTATATGATATGCAAGCTTTCATGGCATTGAAATTAAATGCAAAAGACGATTTTGGTCTGGTATACAGGTTGAAAGTTTCTCTACAATTGGAATATTAAAGCATCGTTTTTGTAGGTGGAAATGGCGGAATACACTGCGCTTTTGATATTATTAATTCCACGAAGTAGACATTCCAACATTCATATTCAAAGTCTCAATTGGTTCATATATGATATTCGGTTGTTTGCGATGATGATGATTTTGACGATGATAGAGTTAATGAAAAACCAGAATGTAATAATAATAACAACAAAAAACGAAAAAAAAACATGACTGTATATTTGACTATTATACGGCGGAACAGTGAAAGGAATGATATTAAAATAAACTTGTATTGTAGCAATGTTGTTGCGCCATATTGCTTGCTTCTTGTGTAATCTTTTTTTCGTTTTTATTTCTTATTTTATGTTTCTCCACTTCTTAGAAACTACCATTTCAACTATACAACCTGACCGAGTCCATTAAAGTCGCTCGTTGCGTATTTCGCTTGTCCAAGTTGGCCAATAATAATACTACTCTTTTGCTGTTTGTACTGTCAGTAGAGCTTTTTTTGTGGGGTCAGTGGAGGTGGCGGCGGTTGTAGAAGACATTAACAGGAGGAATAAACCTTTATTTCTTTCTAGTCTCTCCTGTCGTGTAGCCTCCGTATTTCAATCCAAATTATTATTGTGTTTTTTTGAAGGTTCAATTTTCTTTGTTGCTGTTTTTTTGTTGGTTCAACTTTACTTTTCTCTCTCTCTCTCTCTTTTTAACTGGGTTTCCTTATAGTTGTATTGCTTTTTTCTCGGGAAACTACTTACGGTCCTGGTTGTGAGTACTAGAAGAAACAATAATTTCGTTTCGATTCCATCACATACACATCAAATGGGGAAACTGCATGCACATACATAGAAAGAAAAAAACACAATAATGGAAGAGAAGATGAGAATCATCAGCAGCTGCATTAGTAGTAGTAGATAGCAAGAGAACAAGGGAATACACTACAGGAAAAAGATAATATCACGGCTAAGGAAAGCAATATCTACAATGGCTTGTTGGCTCGCGACTGATACAACCCAAGTCAGCCAACCAGTCATTGTCTCGTTTCTCTGGAATAAAGCTGGTAGTGCGATGATGATAATAATAGAAAGTTGGTTTTTTGTACCGGTCATAGTTGTCGTCATCAAGCGCATACTCACACATACAGTTTAACTCAACCTCAACTTACAGAGAAAGTCGCTACCCTCCTTTACACATCCGTACATATTTATACAAGTTATGGCTATACCTAGTACAACCTACTACTACTTCTACTTTATCTTCTTACCCAAAATGTAGCAGTTATGTCTTCTACCCTGCAGCATAATTACGATGTTAGGTTGATGCTATTGTATGGAAATTGTTGATGGTGTCCTCTGGACAAAACAAAGTCTGGCCTGGGTAATCTGACAACAAATGTTTTATGATCATGACTGGAGAAAAAAGTATAGTTGGGAACTTTATCTTCATCAACTTTTTTTTTGCATTTAGGCATCTTCTAAGCATCGATTTTTATGTAGGAGAGTTCGCAGCGTTCAAAAAAGTTACACACATTTTCAAGATTAATTTGTACCTTCATCAGTTCCAGAAGCGATGGTTGGTTGAGTTTCCACTAGAAAATTGTTTAAGGGTGACGAAAGGACTCATCAAAAGTAAACATACATAGTTCAAATTTCAGTTAGAAGGAGAAAGAAGCGTACTAGGTTTTTTTCATCTGAGGATGTGGCAAACGAATCGTAATGGCAATGCCACCACAAAAACTACTACGATGAACCGCCATCACCACGACGACCTTATAGTGTCTATGACTTTTTTCTTACCTCCATTACCTATACAGTACTTCAACTAGAAACAACAACGACTATATTATATACTTTATTTTATCATTCATTCTTGACTTCACTTTTCCTCCACTATTTGGGAAATTTGTTCCACTCTTGGTTTTTTCCTCCTATCACCACGACCACCACCAGTAAGTAACGTCGTTCTCCTCCTCTTTGCTCTCATCTCGTCGTCATTTGTTTTTGCTTGTGATGCTGCTGCTGTTGATGCTGGTACGACGACGATAAGTACGATGTGGTTGTTCTGCGGGAAAATTTTACATCCATTTTATGGGTTTTCGTGACTTTGGTAGTCATGGGAGAAATTTGGAAGAGGATCATTTTGGCTTCCCAATACTAGCCCATCTAAGCATCACACTATTTTCCCTCAAAATTAAACCCAAGAGGGACCATCAAACCGGCCTATAACTTCTTTTCTGTGTACGTTACAACAACTACTGCTATTACCACTACCAAGAACACACAGTAGTGTGCTTCTCTTACATACTGCCATCACTTCCACCAGCAACTACGACTTGTTCTTTTTCTCTTCTCCTTCGTGTGCTCATTCAAATAATAATAGTAATAACAGAAGGAAAGAAAAAAAAACAAGATGAAGAGAAAGAGAGGAAAAGAGGGAGAAAGAGTCGTGTAATGTGCACTTACATACATTCATTCACCACCACCACGGCCACCAGAAAAGTTACAAGTTGAAAAGTCATGGATGGTATGGTGGTGGTGGCGGCGGTGGTGTGTGGTTGGGTGAGCTTAATATGGCATGCATGCCATGTGACTGACTAAAACCCACACACAGCAGCATGCCTTTGTGTAAAGAAACATCATACAGCATTTGTTCCAGAGGAGCATCGATAGAGACTGAAGTGCATGCACATTTACAAAAAGTTTTTTTTCTCTCGAACATTGAATGTCTTAGCTCAGTTATATTACCAGATACTATTATGTATTGTTATGCCATGTTCTGGAATGATGAACCACACTTGTCTCTTTTTTCATGTTCCTGGAGAAATAAACGATTATAACCATAATCATCATCAGTGCTCCCTACTTATATACCAAAAACAACAAATACCTTTACAAATACTATTTTCAAGTTACACTAAAAATAATATTCGTGGCACAATTGTAATATGCATACACTGCGTACTTTCTAATGCTGTGTATAAAACTTTGTGTGTATCTACATTAAGATTGTACCAGCGGTTGAGATGATGATGACGTTTACATAAAGATTATCCACCTTACTGTAAGCGTAGAAATCCTTGTTATACTATATAGCTTGAGAGCTCAACGAAGTATCAACATTCCACAAACCAATAATGATTGTTATTTTTTTCTTACTTGCCTTTAACCCTTCATCACGATACCTAAGAAATATGGTAAGGAAGCCTGTTAAAATCATAAAAAGACTGTACAGCTGCCAGGAACAGAAAACGAGAAAAGAGAAATGATGGGCTTATACATATAAATATGCTATCACAATTTCAGTATCAATAGTAGTATAATAATACTTGTTTCGACAAGACATAAAACCCATCGACAGAGAGATAGTGAGCAAGAGAAGAGAGCCAGTTCTACTTTTTGCTGTACAATCTTCCTGTTAGGAAAAGAAGGAAGAGCGCAGGGAAGCAGTCAGCCAGCCAGATACACACAGGGTAAGAAAAGGAGAAAAGAACCGACACTACAAAAGCTAACCAACCACGATAGAATGAGACCGCCATAGTAAAAAGGGAGAAAAGACCTGTACAAATATTTAGTGTACGTTCATAACTAGAATCTATTATGAGTGTATGTGTATCAGCCATCAGGAACAGAGACAAAAAATGTATATGTACGCAATAAGATGCATAAAAGATACGTGATACATTTTCACCGGTTTGTGTACGTAGAAACAAATAGTAGCATGATACTTTGATAACAAGTGTAAGTGTAGAAGGATATATTATGCATGCACAAGAGTAGAGAAAGGGCAAGTTTGTATGAAGGAAGATATATCAGCATCGGGAAGATATATAGAGCCATATTTTCCTATCAGTTGAATATCAGATACATTTATGAAAGCAAACAGAGAAAGTTTTTGTAATTCCTTTTTTTATTGTAGTACTGATAGTGGTACTGCTATATTTGCTATGATGACAACTAGAACTACATGTGGGTTATCCCCCCTCCCTTTGTTTTTGACAATCATCTATTTTCATATAAATATTGTTCATAGAGAATTCCTAAATATTCGGGTTAGATTTAAGACTACTGATTGTGACTGGTTGCTAAACATATTTTTTTAACTTCTTTTATTCCGACCATGCGTAAAAGCACCTGGAATTCAAGCGGGTCATTCTCTTGCCATATATTTGCTGTATTTATCTCGATCCAATCCATAGGCAAAGAATTTGAGTTGTAAGGGCAGCATGATAAGTGCCTCGATAGTTTTCAGTTTTTGTGGTGATGGGGGTGGACGGCCAAATAGTTACAAAAAACTAGCAGTAAAAAAAAGAGAGGAAACGCAATGAATGTCTAGTATATTTGGTTTTGAGCGTTTTCACAAGAAAACAATCGAAAAAGAAGAGAGGACAAGAACAGTATGGAAAAGGGTTTTTCGTTTTTCCTCTTTGAATTCCTTTTCTTTCCTGCACACAGAGACTCGAAGCACAAAAAATCCCTCTGTAAATGTATCCTCACATTTTATAAAAGGTAGAGCGTTGTAATTCAACTTTCAGATATATAACAAAATGCGGTGGTGATGGTACAGCTTACTTTCCTGCCTTTCTTTCGTTTTTTTTTTGTTTTCTAGCTTTCTCTTTACTTTTCTTCTGCTTCTTTCTTTCTTTCCACTCCTCTCGTCTTTTTGGCTCCAAACTAAAGTCAACAACATAGAAAAATGTAACAAAGTGAGTGTGAGTAAAGGAAAAAGGGAAATAGAGAGGGAACATGAGAGAAAAAGAAAACCAAAGAGAAGACTCAAAAACAGGTTTTTTGCTTTCTTTTTCTTTCTATAGCACTTTAGCTTTGTTATCCTATGAACATTTGTCTTTTTTTCTGAAAATATTGGCTGGATAAAAACATATATCATGAAGAATGTTTTTGTATGTTGTACGTGCACACACAACATACTGCCACTTCAAACCGCATGCAACATTTTTTTTTTGTTCTCGTGTTATATATATCTATGGGTAAATAAAAAGAAGGAAAGAAAAGAATTGGGTGGTCTCAAGAAAAAGGCAATTTTAATGTTACGTCTATTTTTGTCAGTTTGTGGTAGTGTATGTAGCTGGAAAGCATTGTGGATGGAATTGTTGAAAAATTTTTCAAATGTAATAATATTTTCTGTATCTGTAATAAAAATTAAGTATTTTTTACGCTTAGAAATATTAGGTAGGTACAATGTTAGCTTCTGCACAGAGTTTGTTAATGTTTATGGTTCTGTGAGTCCAATCCATGAAAATTAGTGATTTACCCTTCTCTTGGATAGAAGCCAACATTTCCATGTCAAATCACAATGTTTAATTGCAAACGGTAACAAGAATCCATAAAACTTATTATTCAAACTCAGTAAAAAAATTTGA
Organism: Willowsia buskii; assembly: GCA_034700685.1. Taxonomy (NCBI): domain Eukaryota; kingdom Metazoa; phylum Arthropoda; class Collembola; order Entomobryomorpha; family Entomobryidae; genus Willowsia; species Willowsia buskii. Next base: position 38,197 of record JAQIXW010000052.1, on the reverse strand, counting down.
AGTTTATTTTAGACATTTGATGCTCAAGTAACTAATGCATTTACTTTTGGAAAAAAATCTCATCCGTATCCCTTGATACGGCTTTTGTTTTAGCCGTTCGCACAAAAAGAAAATTAATTTTGTTTCGACAGCTCGTTAATGAAAGGAACAAAAGCAGACCAGCTAATTCTTTTAGTGACGGCATATACACTTTATTCAAAACAATAAAGATTTTCTAATTTCGTATGCCATATAAACTGGGAATGAATATAGAATATGATAGAATAGAGCAAAAACATATCATCATTCAAAAGCAAAAATAAATAGAGGGTTTTATGCTTTTGTATCTGCATCACATTCTTCGAAAATATAATGTGGGCTCGTTGGCTCATCACGAGTTCGGATCCCAAATAATACCCCTCGTAGAAAATCCACGACCCTCGGAGAGACCATGGCAAACTTTATTATATAGAGTGTAGGAAAGGCCAACACAGGTCATGTGATAAAGTAAACTCATCATAATAATGTACTAAATTGGTTCCGTCCCTACTGCCTTCCTCCACCGTCCAACCTACTACTCCACTCGATCCACATACAAAATGAGATTCATAACGAAATGATCAACCTCCATTATACACATCTCTCGCTGCGAAGCTCCAATACCAACAATAACAATACACTACTGCAGAAAATATGTTCATGCTCACGAGATCATTGTACATGAATGAACTTGAAATAAGGTGGAAGTAAATGGGATGAGGTTCCAGATAATTAGGGAAATCGGTAATAAATCAAATCCCTTGGTGACTCCCATATGATATATCTTGTTCCCCTCATGAGAGTACACATGTAAACATGAAGTAATATTTGTTATCCATTGCCACCAAAAAATAAAACAAGATAATGACGACTGTTGCACTATTTGCCGTTCTGCCATTATGGTTATTTTTCACTATTGTCAATCGGTTTTACTCATTATCATCATAATATTAGCTTCTCATTCCCTTTTCTGAGCTTCCTCTATCAATTTCTTTATTATTTCAGCTACTTTTTTTCGAAATGACAATAATAATAAATATAATATTTGGCCTTCTTATTATTAAGAAAATATTTTTATCGATGGTTGCGAATTATGCTGCATGATTTTCATAAAGGGGCATATTTCATATTTAGTTAAGAGATTGGTGTTCTACTCATGAATAAGCTCATGTCAAACCATTTTGAAACGTAAATAACGACTGACGGTGAATTGACTGAAGCTGTGACTTTTATAGCTGCGGAAAGCTCATTGAAAATTGCTGCCATCTTTTTGGCAAGTTACCAATAAAAATAACACAATGGTAATAGATGAAACAATAGAAAGAAAGAATTTCCGTGGAAATGAATGTATTATGTGGCGAGTAATCTTCTTTATAAAATTGCATAGTCGGTCATAACAACTTGATGAGTCATGTCAAAATCGTCGCTTGAGGAAAATTGTACGAGATAACTTAGTGCTGCTATATTAACTGTAATAATTAAACTAATGAACTAGAGTAAAAATAGATCAAAGTCTATAATCACCCATATTTACTGCTCCTTACAATAAGGTAAAAAAATGCGTGGTTGTGCAATGTTGGTGAGTTGGCATAAACAATATTATTTGAAAAAAAAACCACATAAATTAGCAATTATTGTCCTTGAAGGATTAATGCTTTGAGCGGTTTTTAACTCACAAAAACCGAAGAAATTCCAAAATTAGGGAATTAAGATTACCAGAAATATATGACAATAAAATGAGCAATATTTTTTATTATGGTATATACTCTCATAGAGATAATGGAAGCTGGTGTGGAGCAAGTAAGCAGCAGCTTTTTCCATCCTATTTCAATCTCTTTTTTGTGATGTTACTCTATTTTCTGGCAGTGGCAAGGCAGACAGTAGGCCTGGTAGGAAGCATGTTGTAAAAGTTACTATTATCATGATCATATGCATCTAATATCGCGTAAGCACTGTAATAAAGGAAGTAATAGCAGGTTTTATATAATATTATGATGATGGTGTATCTTCTCTTCCCTCTTTTTCCCGTTCTCTCGTAGAGAGATCAATCCATCCATCCAGGGATGTTGTGATGTTTCTAGTGATATGAACATCAGGGGACTCTGTTGCATGACAGATCGGGGCTGAAGAGGCCTTTTCCAGGGATTACTAATCCTTCTCGTTTGAGAATCCCACTTTTGTTCCTTTATCTTGATGTTTTTGATGCTGCTCCTGTGCTCCCGATGATGATAATGTTGTTGTTGTTTTCCCTTGTTTTCATCCATTTCCCTCTTTGCATAATGCTCTCTCCGTCTGATAATGTTTTGACAAGTACAAATAATACCACATAATATGTATGTATATTCATGCTTAAATCCATATCATACATAGCTTTCCTTCAGCTTACACAGTAAATTATATCAATATTAATCTTCGTATAAACAAGCTAAGTGTACTAGTTGACAGGCGAATAAAAAGGATGGATAAAGCGAGAGAGTGCTTCTTTCTCTGGAAAAACTGAAGGACTAGCTTATACTTTGCAGTATTATTATTATGATTGCTGCTGTTTCTTTGTGATGCTTTCTAAGCAGTATATAAAGAGAGAGAGGCAGAAGGCAAAACAAGGTTGTGAAGGAGAGAAAGATAAAGGGGTACATTTGGGATTGCCTTAATTTGATTTTTATAACAAGTTAATGTCGTTGCTACTTTGAGCTCTAGGCTCCACTGTCGATTATCTTGATACTTCCATCTCATTTACTTACTTTAATGCTTGTCAAACTGCAAGAACAAGTTGACACTCAAGTGCTTCTTTTCGTTTTGTTAAATTTCAATCAAAATACGAGATTCAACGTAAGCCGAGCGTTTATGCATAATTAGGTATGGAAAACATGGATTTAAGAACAACAATAAATACATATATTAGGGAAACAAACACTTTATATACATTTGCAATGTATACAAGAACATGATAAAATGTTGTAAATGTCAATGACACGACATAATTTAATACTTAAGACTTTTTCGCACTATCATCGTAAGTTTCCTTGAAATGTTAGGCCATCAAAAACGCTCGTTTAGCAAAGAGCAGTTAGCAGCTCGTTCACACATTCTCAAGTATTCCCTGCCATTTTACTGCATAATAAATGTGGGAAAAAACGGGGGACTGGACAACCGGTGTGCGATACACTATTTTCTCCTCCAATGTTGTACGTTTAAAAGGCAGTGGCAATATCCTGTTATGCGAAGCAAATTTAACACAATGTGGGCCACACACATGAACACTTTTCAGCGTTGTGTGTACCAACCTTTGAATATGCCTTTTTTTAACACAACAACACAAACATCGTAAATCTTGTTTCATGCATTGTCCTTTCATTCACAAAATACATAGTTTCTTTACTACAATGTAAAAGCAGAAAAGGGGTTTCTTTGAGTATTTTCATGCGTGGCTAAAACATTAAAAAATAGATAGTGACTGACTACTAGCAAATGTGAGGTGGTTATGTCTTAGAACTCTGACAACATCACCAAATAGGGATGAGGAAAAAAAAGAATAGCAGCTTTGGTGGTTTGGGTTCCCTGGATTTGCTTAAGTCTGTAAGCACAAACCAGAGAAGTAAACCAAAAATAAATATTGAAAAGGTAGATCAAAAATGTATGGTGAAATGCCATGGCTTCGATACAATGAGCATCAGAGGCCCCTTAAACCCAACACTACTACTACAAGTCACCGTCACACAAGCAATCTGCTACTGATCATCTGCTGAAACATTTCCCTTTTCTATTTCTCAAGGAAAAAAAATCCCGAAAAGATGCTTTAGGCCTTCAATGAACTTGAATAAAACACGCTAGCTATCTAACATTAGATACGACCTGTCTTTCTCTTTCTTCGTATTGGCTCGTATTGATTTCTTCCTGGAAACATCCATATTATGAGTAAATTAAAACAAATACTAGAAGCAAGAAATTCTATATAGCATTATGTGCTTATGTGCATTCGAAAGGAAAGATTATTGGATAATTTTTGGAAATTAGTTTAAGCCCATATAAAACAAGAAAACATACACACACACAAACACACGCATTTGTTGGCTTTTCAACTTGATTTTATTTTGCTTTTCCTTTTATCTTCCCTTCAAATTCTATTTACTCGTCTTATTTCACTTCAGCTAGAAAATGTCATAATACATTGTGATATGTGATACATGAAGATATCAAAAAGAGATACGGTGATTTTTCTCCCCAGTTTCTTTGAAAAGCTAAAAAAAAAAAGACGAAGAAAACCAGTAAGTTCTTAACTTTTGACGCTGTCGACAGCGCTTCCTTCTCTTTCGTTGTAAAAAAATGATACAACCTGAGACTACGTGAAGTCAAAAGTATGAATCCTTCTTTTACCAAATTACATATAAAAGTATAAAATATACTAGGACAAGTATAGGTGGCTCACTTTGGCCTACACATCCTTTTGTGGATTAGGTGGTCCTAAAAGAAATTATATTAAGAGGGAATCTATCCAAGACGTTTCAATGCTTATTGGATCACGCACCGTCAAAAACCATTACGAAATGCAAGCAAAAAGCCAGCAATGCGAGTGAGTGATGCAGCAAGCAAAGCAAATAAGAAGAAACATCATCATCATCGACATCTCATGATCTCCTTCGTTCCCCTTTTCTTTCTTTCTTTTTTACTTGTACGTGTATTTTTTTGTTTCATAAATGTAATATCTCACATGAAACTCTCCTTCATCATCAACATCATTTTTTCACTCTTGAAGAACTGGAACCTGCCAACAGTCCAGTTTAGTGAGTAGCTGCAACAGAAATAGATATATAGCATTTCCTGGATATCTTGTTTGCCATGGAGAAGAAAGAGAGTGGTTGTGTGGCACAGTAAAAAGTAATGGGAAGTTAGATGGAAGAAACGAAATTATAGTGGTCGGAGTAGCAGTACGGGTACATAGTTGAAAGAAAGGAGGAAAAAAGGCAAAAGCAAAGCCTTCTTCGCCTTGTAAAGTTTTATTGAGCTTCCTCTGACAAAAGCGGATTACCTTCCATTATTATTACCCAAGTGGGTACCCAGCAAAAAGGGGGATGCTCTTCCTCCTTTACTCTTAGTGCTATTGCTTATGTACCAGTAGTCCTGCTCACTTTTCCTCTTTTTAGAGAGCTTAAGGAAAATGTCCAAATGTAAATGAAATGGAGTAGAAGTGCATGTCATGTCGCTGGTGTTGCTGAGGAAGGAGCTTCAAAACGAAAAAAAAAAAGAATTTTTTTCCATCGTACCATATCTAACGGAAGGATATTTTTTCGTAGGTAGAATGGAAATTGCTCCTCGTCTAATTTCTTGTTTTTTTTAGCTCAGCAATATTCACACAGGAAGAATACGCACCAAAACGACAGCATTATAGAAGTGAAAGTATGGAAGATGTGAATTGGATAATATGCAGAAAATAACCTTGTTCTTCGTCATAGTCGTTATCGTTGATGATGTGCTGGTCCTTAGAAAATGTAATGTCTAGTCATAATGATGTGTAAAATGCAATGAGAATATTGTGGCAAAAGGTGTTGTGCTGCTTTGTGTTGTGTAAAAAAGAAGCTGTGTTTACAGTTCTTTTGAATAGAGATCTTGTCATTCTTTGATTTTTTATTGGAAAGTATATAACATTGGCGACAATGATGATAACATGCCTGCAATTTCTTTCATGTATTTTCTTCTTCGCTTCCTTCTCTGAAGGAAAACATAGTAGATTAAGATAAGAATAGAAATTATTATTATTATTATCATCATTATCATAACCGGTTTTGGGATTTGTATGGTGTTTGAATACATAAAGGTAATATACTGCAACTGCACTACCACGACACAACAGCCAAGCCACCATTACGATACCACCGCTGCCACCACAGTATTACCTATTATATTTACGATGTTGTAAGCAATCAAAATATTTAACAATAGCTATGAAAAGGGTTTCTCTGCGTACTCATCATCATCATCATCATCACGTTGTTTAGTCCGTAAATACAGTATATTCACATGGCATCCCCAACGAACATATTGTGTTGCTGAGAGAGAAAAGAGAAAGAACGTCAATAGTGAAATTTTCTTCGCTTTTTGCCTGGCTGCACGGTTTTCTCTTCTCACTCTCTTATAATGGAAGAAAGACAAGCTAACTCGTTTCTACTACACACTTTCATCTGCCACTATTACTACTACTACAACAACGGCTGCTGGCACTCGAAAAAGAGAAGAAAATACATTTTGTATTATAGACATTCATCCACGCAAACACGGAATAAAATGCAATGAATAGAAATTCAAATGGAGGATTGTAAAAGTTGTTTGGCTTTTGTGAGGAGGACGACAACGATGCACGATGAGGCTGACTATGTAAGGTTGTTGTAAGTATAATGGTAACAGTGCAATAGACACGTTCAGCCGGAGTGGTGGTGGTTGTGGTTATTCAAGGAAATGTGAATGTGTATGCATTTACCTATCTGCTAACAGAGAAGCATATATTTCACAGGTTTTTGTTTGAATCCATGAAAGTATGTACATGTGTTTATATATGAATGGGAGGAAGGAAAAGAAGGAAGCAAAAGCAGCATCTATCTTTCTATCTGCTTTCCATTTCTACTCCCTTGTAACGTTTTCACTCTGCGTGTTTATTTGTGTCTCTTTTCGCTCTCTTATGCGACGGCTCATGAATTATTCATAGCCATTTTGAAATTTCACTTGGAATCGCATCGTTGTGTGTGTGTGCATGCAACTGCTTTTTCCAATTGGTGGGTAGTATATAGACATATTACCACTGCTACTATCATAACCACTAGTATTGCCACCACCACCGTAGACCTTACTACTTTCCCTTCATCATTATCATCGTTGTCTTCCTCATCGTCATACTCAAACTTATTCTAATGGTAACAAAAAATAACTCATAACAGAGCAGAATGATGGGTATTGTTCCACCGCATACCTCTTTCTCCCCCTCCCCGTGCTTTGCTGGAAAAAATTTTACGGAAGGATGAGCAAGTAGACTTTAAAAGGAAAGTTACCAAGCATTCATTGAGAGGCTGTGGTAGCGGTTATTTGATGGTATTGGTGGGAAAAATTCAAGCTACTGTAGTAAAATTTCTATTAAAACCATGTTCTCTCAACTTTATAGGTAATGTCCATAGTTGTTTAATAAGCTGTTCGAAGAAGCTTGATTTTTTAAAAGAATCACAGGGCTTTGTTGGAACAGAGATTTCCCTCAATTTTATGATAAATGCTAACTACATGATTTTTACAGCTAATTTTGAAGCCCTGTTATGATTATAATTTGTATCCATCTGTCTGTAAAGTGTACTTGATGAGAAATTTCTGTTGCAAACTAGTAAAGACTCTGTTTAAGAAAGCAGAATCTTCAAAGAGACCAAAATAAGTTTTTCCTGAGATGCAAGCAAGAATGATTGTTCGAGGATTCATCACACTGACATTGTTGTAAAAGGGAAAGTGTGACAACCTTGCTTAAAGTGCTTTAATGCATTTGTGTACTACTACAGAAGATGAAATTGAATGAGTTTGAGATCAGTAGCTGTGATAAAAGACAGAAGGAGTAGATTGAAGGAGGAGGAGAAGATGAAGAGCCAGAAATAGGAAAAGGAGATTAAGTGGTATCACATGCCCAACTTCCCATCTTGCTCTTTCACCTCGTCCATATCTCTCTCTGCGCACTCATGTTCCACTTTTCTCTTTCCTACTTGTATGTCGTTCTCCTTCTAATCTCACTAATTCTGATTGAATATCGCTGTGCCTTCCCATAACCACTACACTTGTTATATTCCTTACTCTATTAAAATGTAGCAATGAAAGGTTTAGGCTGCTGTATATAATCATGTGCCATTTATCAATTTTTCTTATTGCCTTCCTCCTTACTTCCTCCTATGATACTTGATTCCTTCTATCAAAACAGCAGAAGTGGTCCACCATGCAAGAATAATTTACTTGGCATTTGAAGCCATTGGTTACCCATTTCCCATTCAATAAAGCCAAATAAAAATATAAACTGATTGGGTAAACACTACGCATTTATATTTGATATAATGATTGAAAATATTCATGAAATGTTTGATTATAATTTCGATAAAATAATACCGTCTTCTTGAAGAATACTATTGGATATAAAGAACTTGCTCATTTACATCATTTTACTTTTTATATTTTCCATATTTTCCATATTTTCCTCATTAATCCATCATTATATGATTGCCATATGGCAACGAATTCCCCATCACGAATGAACGAATTTCTTTTTTTTACCAGCTAGGAACAATAAGCGCTTTATGGCTGTATAAATTTACGAATATACTTTTTACAGCATTTGAAAGATAAAAACGCTGATAAGTAACTCCAATGCATAGTTAATTAAAGGGGTCACAATGATGATCCTCTGGCATGGAATACAGCAAACACCACTCAATTGTTCTTTTCAGTCATCGTCATAAAATGATAATTTCACTTGCTGCATAGTTTAATGAGAGCATAAGCGGAGTATAAAGAAAATAAACATTTTCCTGAAAGAGAGACAGAGAGTAGTGGACGGATGGGTGATATCATGTCGATGATGATGATAGATAAGGTAAGAGCGGTTGTGCGATGATCGGTCGATAGATAGAAACTGGCCATATGTACCTTCAAAATATTTTCCCTTACATATTACTATTATTACGTACATGTTATGTGTCTATAGACACATATAGGTACATTGTGTGCATGCCCTCTTGTCTCTTTTTCCACTCCTGTTCATTTTTGTTTCCACATGTGCACTTAATTAAAGGTAAAGCACATGCAATTCCCTAACCAAACAAAAAACTTTGTATTTACTGTTACCTCCACCACTCCCGACCGAGGAGATATGCATGCACAACAAAAAACTCTGTTTTTTCTGCGTGCAGGCAAGTGGATAAGAGTCAGAAAGTGTGCAGAACAAGCAGCACAATATTTAATATTAGTACGTGCCACTGTAAGAAGCAAATATTCGGTTTCCTTTTTCATGTTTTTTTGTCTATCTATCCACCTGAATCCGAAACCTGGTAAAAATGGTATGAATTGGAATAATCCAAAATACGCACTAGTTAATATAGTAAAGTATATTGATATTCACGTTCTCTTTTCTCTGATAAATATACAGTTTCTGCTGATATCCACATTTTGGCTAAAAACCAGAGATCATAGCTCATTTACAATATATCTGGTTCTCAACGTATGTATCTGTTTCTTTCTCCACCTTTATGCATTAGTAATTATGGACACAACTTGTTCAATATATCATAATAGTGAAAATACAAGAGAAAAAATGAAGCAGGTTGTTTTCTGCCTCTCTTGTGGTTGTATGTGTGCGAGTTGACGAGTGTCCATATGGAATCGAAAAAAGTACCTGGATATCAGGATTCGTAGTTTTTTTTGTCGAGGTTGTATTTTCTTTTTTGGTTTTGTAATAGTCGTGGTGATATATCTACACATATGTTATTATCATTTGTGTGTTTAAGAAGGTACAACAAGAGTGAGAGAGTGGTCGAACCTGTCAATACAATCTCAAATTGGTCATGCAATTGTGGAGATAGAGAAATACAAAAGCCAAGAGAGTCCTCTTTCTTCTTAATATCTGTTTGCACTACTGGGATAGAAAAAAATAGGTTTTTACAGTAATGACGAGCATAAATTGTTTGCGAGTGAGAGCACACAGGTGTACGTTTTCAATAATGTCGTGTGTGGGTTCATGCAAGAGACAAGGGAGATGTCAGGTATGTGGGGAGAAATAAGGAAATAAATTTTATTTTGTCAATGCAACTTTTTCGTCTTATATTTTAAGGGTTGTTGATGACGATATGGAATAGATTGAAGGAGTAATATAAAGTGGAGACAGCATTTTTACGCAAAGAAAGAAAATGAAGAGTTGGTTTTGTAACGGGACACAAAAAGTAAGGAAGAGAATAAGAGCCAACTTTTTTACTAAGTGAAATGAAAAGTTTAAAAAAAGTTCTGTTTTGTATTGTGCAGGAGTAAAAACTTTAGATAGTAAAATGATTGGAATGATGATGATGATGATGTTGATGATAAGCAAAATAAATTATGCCATGCTGTTGGAGAGAGAATGGATAGCGAGTTTTCTCCCCTGGTTTTTATGCTTAATACCTGCCTACTCGCTATTTAATAATGCTTAATGGAAGCTCATCATTTCTTTTCCCCTTCTCCTTTTATTTTGCTTCTGTCTAATTCAATAAAAAATATGCGTGAGAGGAAGCTGTTGTTAATATAATACTACCTTTTTATTCCACCGGAGGTACTTGATTCTAACTAGGTGGCTTGCCTTTGCTAATAAAAAAAACTAAAAAAGGGGTGATGATGCTGGTGATAACGTGAAGGTAGATTATAGGTTTGAGAAGGCAAAAGATGTAAAACTTCATTAAAATAAGGAGACGAAGCATTTTCTCTGGGTAATCTAATTAGAGTTGATAAATAGCTAATATGCAAAGAGTGTACACACACAGAGCCTCTTGTGAAATTTATCCTCTATTAAAACTGTACAAGCTATATATGCACATGATAAATACTCCAGTTGTCTACCTACATATTAAAACAATTCCATGTGGTGTAGTGTATTCAAGTATCACCACCACCACACTGAGCTTTTCAGCAACGCATTGATATTTCATGAAGAGGGTGACCACAAGAAAACCCATGATGATGAGATTTACTGGTTAGATGAGTAGTAGAATTTCTTGTCCCAGTAGAGTAAGAAGAGAGAAAGTTTATGAAGAAAAAAGAAAGGAAATGGTATAGTGCAAAAACATATATGCAAAAAGAACTTTGTTAAACTAATCATAGGCTTCATAAGAATACGTTTTTTGTCTTTGTACACATATAAATGTATGCTTCTACTTTCTACGCCTAAGGACCCAAATAGAGAAGAAAGCATCTTGTGTCTATGTCTGTTGTGAATTAAGTGCTAAAGGAAGAAAAGGAGTGAGAGTAGGCTGTGCTGTTAGAAAGTAAATCAGCTTAACATTTGACCTAAACACCTTTACCTATTCAATAACACAGGCTTGCCATTCTCATTAAATATACACCATCATCTTTAACTATGTATGTCCTTCTTCACCCAACCAAATCTTCACACTCCACAACTTTCCATTTTATGTGTCTTCAGAGCATGAGAAGAAAAAAACACATCAGTGGCGAGAGGAGTAGCAGAAGCGAGGCAACAGCAGAAGCAGAGACACACAAGGGCCTAAAGCTTTTGGTTAAGATTGGAATAAATGGTGAGCAAAGTGCGGAGAAAAGCTAAGACTTACTAGAGGTACGCACACTGTACACCTACAAAGTATTCAGCTACCTATTTGTATTTACTTGAAAATCTTCTCAGATGTACTTTGATAATCCTTCTTCGTCAAGTCGTTTGCTTAACTGTAGGCATGTATACTCAAAAGAGAAGACGTACTTCCAATGAATTAACTACAGCAGTAGCGGTTGTTAAAGTACTCATGCTAATAATGTGATGACTCTCGAGTGCTAGACTATGTTGTTTTTTAACGGAGTGTTAGAAAATTAGGTCAAGCCATATGAATTTTTTTATGGATTATTATGTATGTACATTTGTTTTGCAAAGGCAATGCAAGTTTCAACAATTGGAAATCGTAGCTAAGTTTTGAATGAATCTTTAATAAAATTATACAGTTGCCATTTTAAATTAAAGCAGTGAATGAATTTAAACTTTATTTCCTTATAATTGACAAGTAACGGTTTCCACTTCCATCTTGAGTATAATTGATACCTTGGCACTTTTCGCCACCATGAAGATTGGTGGTTACTAGAGGATTTTGTTTTATACAAACTTCAAAGCAATGATATATGTATATAAGTTTATGTGCTGTCATTATATCGAGTCGTCACAGCCTTTCATTTCTCCGACAGTTTAAATATCACTATTGGACAGTGCAATCCAAAGTTCTATGACTTCATAGAAATCTTTCGCAAATTGTACATAAAATTCAGCCTAGTGACTGAGTTTGTTATTATGAATTTCGGGAAACACTTCAAACAATTATTACTTTCCCCGCACGAATTTCATTCCCCATGATTCTTTGAAATGAAAGGTTGTCATCACTCAAAAAAATCTATATCATCCAAGAATCATATCCCCCAATTTACCTGCACCAGTAATTACTGCTTTCCCCTACACTTTACTAAAATTTAGAGTGAAGACCACCCTGCAGCATACTTCAGCAGTTTAAGATGGGACCACATACCCCCATGACACTGTCAGGGTACTGCAACGGCTTCACGCTTTCCATTTTCTGGCGGATTAGGTACCTACACTGTTACTGATGACAATTTATCGATAAATCTTTGCAGTGCAGTAAGTTCTTCAACAGTTTTTTTTACTATGTACTTCAAAAAATATAATGTATTATCAAGATCATTCCAACTCCATTCATAATGCATTGTTTGTGTCAGTAAAAAAGAAGGAGAGGAAAGGATTTAAGCGGTTGAAAATGTGTGAGTGAGTGGAGCAGATAAGTGGAATGAATAAATATGCATGTTGCCTTGCATAAAACACCATCCCAGAAGGAATAAGAGTAGATAGCACTTGTAGTAGAAGGAATGTGTATGTGTGTGGAGAGATGGATACGATGAAAGGACGACACTCTCTCTAGGCATGCATGGATTTGCATATGAAACTTTTTTATACCACTTTCAACAGCAGCAGCGTACTTTACTTGTTTATGTATTTTAGAATGGAAAGTAAAAGTTACTCTATCTCTTTTCTCTGTGGCAAAGTATCTAGTAAGCAGTTTACATAATATAAAGGGGCATATTTTAAATGAGAAGGAAAATGTATCGCCGTAGCTGGTGTGTGAGTTGCTCTTTGCTCCTCTCGAAGTATTCACACATGGAGATGGAAATAGTGAAAAAGGAGAGAGACGGGAAGCTTTCTTTCTCTCTCTCTCTCTCTCTCTCTCTCTCTCTCTCAACTCGGACATAAAATACACTTTTATCTGCATCATACATTGCGTATTATGTCTAGAGATATCTCTACTTATTTAGATACATGCCCATTTATATTCACTTTTTTTGCTTTGATATAGCAGCTCTTGTAGAAGTAGTAATAGTAACTTGTCGTCATGTCGTAGTGCTCTCTCTCCTGTAGAGGAAGAAGATTGTAGGAGAATTGCTAGTTTTATAAATATAAGTAGTGGTAGTCGTAGTAGGAGGAAATAGAAGAGAGAAAAAGTATTCACAACGGTTCTAAAGCCGCATGTCTTTAGTAAAGCCCTCTTAGCCCCTGAATAATTTAGTACAGAGTCAATTTCGCAGTTCACCAAACTATTTACCATGTGTGCAGTACTTTTATTGACTCATCTTTTACCTTTAACTGAAAGTTTTTATATTCCGCCGATTTCTCTCTCTCTTCTCTGTCTTTTGCTCCCTTGGATTGTATGCATCAGTTACATATAAATTCTCTATAATACGGAGAGTGTATGCTTTTCAAGTTTTTTTTCTTTTACTTGCACGCTACACCTGTCTTTGAAGTTGGATGCCTTACTTGTTAGTTTTGCCTCCTACTGATTTGACAGCTTCGTATTATTATTACGGTGGTTTTTCATTAGAAATTGGCAGTAGACAGGGAAAGTTTGAATGTGGTGTCAATGCATGAAGAAACTCTCTCTTTCTCTCTCTCTCTACATGTCATCCGTTTTACGAGTATATCAAACAATGTTTAGCATTTAACAGTTCGCTCATCTAATCTATTTTTTCTGCTTTATCTTCCGATTACCATTTATCATATCTACTATCAGCTTAAAGTTTATTTAATAAAATGGCTATTTTTGTTGCCACTGTTTGCATATTCTTTAGTATACTGTAAAACACAAGCATTTAGACTTATGCAAACTATTGATGACGTTTTACAATTTTAACACGCTTTGCCAGGCTATATTGCTGTTATGAGGATTTTGTAACTGATATAGCTATTGACAATTATGTGTAATAAATAGTCAAAAATATTGCGGGTACCTTTCATTGAACAAGAAAAAGTTTTCATGCTTCAATCCCTACCTTCAAACAATAAATATCACTTAAATGTTGAGCGTGAACTTGGGCAAGGATTGAGAAGAAAAGAGAATGAAAGTAGAATTGGTTACTAATGCATGCAAGTACTGCGTATTTGTCAACCTACTGGAGGTTCCCAGGTACTCGTGAATAATGCGCCTCATAATAACCAGCGACGCTCAAAGAAATATGGCCTTGCTCAAAAATTAAAATTTATATGTTGATTCAATACACACACACTTTCACACACACATATATAAAAAGTATTATATATTTTACGTGTTTGTACCAAATTGCAGAATACCTCCAAGTGTATTTTTTACTGTCAGCTGCATACAATACGAGAAGTGCAGTAGGAGAGCAGAGACTGGCCCAAGTCCTATCTTTCACAAACTGAACAATCGTTTATTGACCTGGGACAATGTGCTTACATATTTAAATGAAAGAAGTCTATAAAAGCCTATACCCAAGTCCACTTTTTCTCTCTCATGCATATTCATTGGCGAAAATTACCCATGTCAACCTTTCTAAATGATGCATTCATGTTGTACACAAGTAGTGATAGTACGCATACATATGTAGCAAGTAGCAAGTCTAGCGGTAGTAAGTAGTTTCACATTAGTACTGTAAATATTGTAGAAAGACAGACAGATACGTATGAATACTACATAGCATATTTGCAAGTATTTAAGGTTGAACTTACCTAGTTTATAATTTAACAGTGGGAAATTACCAAATCAACTTCCTCATTGATTACAACCCATTCCTAGTCAAAATATTATTCAATATACATGTATTCAATTATGCTTGTCTGCACTTTTCGCATATATATTTATGTGAGTGTGTTTGTTTGAGAAAAATGCAGTGGAGAGGGTTTGAAAGGTCGGCCATTTTCCCGTTCTACGGTACGATGGCATTGTCAAGTACACACACAAACACTTTTCTATACATTATGTATGATGATGAAACATCATTTTAACTCTCAAGTGTACATTTTGTCCTTTACAATGCACTCTATTACCACCGCCACCACTACCACCGCCAACCTGAATGAGTGAAAGTAAAATTCTGCAAGGAGAAAATGAATTTATAATGGGAGATTGTCTTCCGATGATAGCGCTTTTGCACATTCCATTGAGGAATACATGATGTGCCACACTTTCTCTTTTTTTAAAAACTACTCTGATTTTCTTCACCAAACTTTCTCGAAGCTCATCATTTCGTCAAATCTTACCATACGCTCACACGCTACCCCAGAAAAAGTATAAAAATATGCAATTCAGACAACCAATATGTCTTCACAAATACACATACATGGAATCATTTTCATCATAAGCTGCATATATACCATATATTATACATAGATTGCTTTCGCTGCGCATACTGGACATACGGAGAAAGGGAAAAGTTTAAGGTTGAAGCCATTTCGAATAAAGTGAGCTTTCACTTGGGAGGAGGAGGAGGAGAACGGCTTGTTGTGGCAGCGCAAATAACCCAACGAACGTTACAGTTGGAGTGTTACGTACTAAAAAAGACGGAAATCGACCTGCGCTTGATGTTCGTTTTAGGTAGCAGTAGAGAGAGCGGCAGCATAGCAAACAAAAAAATATATAATAAACTTTTGATAGATAACGGTTAAATACATACACACACGCATTCAGTGTAGTGGAGCTATCACCAATCACATTTATTAGCCATTTTTCCAGAGGTTGTGATGGTCGTTCACTTTTTATATACACTCGAGCCGTGTATCAACTTTCCTGTCGTTTTTGGAGTTTATCGATAAATATGGAAATGTTTGACAGGAAAAAGGCATTTTCTGTGTGCTGTGCGCAAGATGAATGCTGTCAAAGGCAAAAACACACAGAGAGAAGCACAGAGTGTGGTGGTGGTAGTGGTGTGTGTATATAATTTTGTTCTATAGAAATTAGCCCTGAAAAAGAAATTTAGGAAGAAACGACATCAACTACGAAAGTTGCTGAGGAGAAACTCACTTTTGTTTGTGTTGAGTTCAAGCGTTAGATTTTATTGCAGTAATGATACACCCTGCTGAGGAGAAAGCATTTACCTAACTCCAAGCAGTGAAGTGCATGGATATCGGAAGCTTGTGTTGGGTAGTTCGGTAAATAGTGACATCATCATCATCATCATCATCATCATCATTTGACTGATCGGTATTCTATAGTTATGCATAAAATGGCCATTTTTGGTTGTAGAGGTGAATTTCCTCATGGACGAACATTTTTTTGCAAGGCAAAAAACAAAATATTATGAATCGTTATATTCATTTGATGAAAATCAATTCACCTCTGACTACTACAATGTCAGCACCCATAAAAAAAGAAATTAGAAAGGAATTGTTGGTGGCGGAGCAAAAAAAACTGTGGCAAGAGTCAACAGCATTGCTTGTCATCTGTGTCTTGTACTGAAGAGCGGGGGGAATTATCTAAATGTGAGTTTGTGAGGACAATTGTGTAAGGATAATAATGTCACTTATTGTTTGCGGTGATGAGCGAAATGGAGAGGAAGGCTAAACAAAGAGGAAAGCGGGACGGAACTCATAGATATATTTGGCCAATAAGAAGAAAATAATGAGTGTCCATCAACCCAGTAGGGTTTCTTGAGAATTTTTCCCACAAGCTGTCTCATCCACGCCAATGAACTTAACGACTTTTGTTGTCACTCGTCACTCCATCATTGCCATCTACAAATGGATTTCAGTTGTTCACTTTCTCGGACAACCATGCGACAGTAATGCTCGTCATTCATCAGCCTCTCGTTCTATCTCTCAGAAATGAGCGTTTACGGAACACGGTTGATTGCCGTTGTTTGATTAATGGAGGATGTGCAGTCTCCAGAATATTATTTTCGGGGTAGGTAGAATAATCTTGAAAACGAAATAATGTTGTATCAAGTTGCACCTATTTCATTGTTTTGTTGGATACTTAGTTCTGAAATGAAGATATTTTGACTAAGAAGGTAATTTTATGATAATTACGCATCCATTGGCGACATTAAAAGAATAGAATGAATAATAATGTGACAGTCGTATCAGATGTCCTAGCAATAATTATAATGTGCAAAAGAGCAACAAAACATTACGCATCCTAAGTTGTTGGCATATGAGCATTGATTATAGATATTTTTTACTGTTGAAAGTTTGCTCATCCACATAAAATTTTATTATAATTGTAGGGCGACTTGTTTGGAGGGCTCAACGATGGCTTGTTGAGCCGTGCAGAAGCTCTAGTTGACATTGGCAAACACCCCGGAGCTTCTCCACCTGTCACAGGACTACCACAACTCAAACACGACATGATGTACCATCCAAGTATGGGTCCTCCTCATCCAGGACACAATCCTAGACCACACCAGGTAAAAAATCAAAGAGCAAACGTGAAGTAATGTTAATCCATCCTGGACTCATCATAAAGTTTTGGCATAATGCATCTTCTTTGTCTTTAAAATTAGATGGGCCATCCTGGCATGGACGGATTGGACATGTTGGATCCTATATCATCTTCAACCATGATGACCAGTCTTGGACCGATGACCTCAGAGTCAACATCAGTGTCTCATGCCCACACACACGCCCAACTTCATCCGTCGTCCGTGTACACACATTCAGCTGCAATGAACTCGATGATGGCAGCAGCAGCAAGTCACCCTTCCTTACCCCATCCCCATGGACATCCTCATTCTGGACACCCGCACCCATCTGTAGGCATGCATGATGCAGACACAGACCCTAGAGAATTGGAAGCTTTTGCTGAGAGATTCAAACAACGTCGTATCAAATTAGGAGTCACGCAAGCCGACGTGGGGAAAGCTCTCGCCAATCTCAAGTTACCCGGTGTTGGTGCTCTTTCCCAAAGTACCATTTGTAGGTAAGCCTCACTCTCACAATCCAATCTATTTTATCCATATCGCCCTATCCTCTCGTCTTCAAAACATTTGGTCTCTCTCTCTCTCTCCTCTCCAATGCATTGTCTGCGTTGTACACCCTCCTTTATCAGGGGATTTATTACAAGAGGGAATGAATGATAGAGAGAATGCGAGCAAAGTTTTTATGCACATCACGCTTTCTACTTTCCACTCAACTGTCATTCCATTCCGACCACTCTCAATACTTCATCGACTTGTTTTCTTCCTTCTTTTCTCTTCGCTCCTGGTTTTGATACGCTATTAAACATTCTAGCCACCATAGCTAACGGGTGGAGGCATTCAAGCTGTCATGCCTAGTTAAGAAACATCATGGATTCCTCTCGGACATGCTTCCTTTCGCTTTCGTAGCAAAAAAGAAAAAACCTCTTCCCAACACACAATGAAATCGGATAGATGAGTGGGATTAAGAGAGAGACGGGAGAAACAGAAAAGAATCCTTTTCTTATTCATGACAACCAAATCTTATTTTTTACTTTTACATCCAGTAGGCCGCTAATAATATCTGATGTGATGTAATAAAGATACAGATTTGAACTTGAGTCATGTAAAAATGCGTTTGTGGAATTATTGTCTGACATTTTTTGTTTTTTGTTTTGGAATGTTTGTCCTACAGGTTTGAGTCTTTAACTCTTAGCCATAACAACATGATAGCTTTAAAACCCATTCTGCAAGCTTGGTTGGAAGAGGCTGAAGCTCAAGCAAGGAGTAAACGAAGGGATCCAGATGCTCCCAATGTACTACCGGCCGGTGAAAAGAAGAGGAAAAGGACGTCAATAGCCGCTCCAGAGAAACGCTCGCTAGAAGCATACTTTGCCGTACAACCGAGACCCTCCGGTGAGAAAATTGCTGCGATCGCAGAAAAACTTGATCTTAAAAAGAATGTAGTTCGAGTTTGGTTTTGTAATCAACGACAAAAACAAAAAAGGATGAAGTTTGCTGCTCAACACTGACCATCTCCTTTCTGTGAATAAAGTATAGTTTTTAGCGTCATAGTCATCATCAGTATAAAAAATCTCATATAAATATATACATTCAAAACTACAAAGAAATATTACTTTAATATATAAATATATAGAGGGACAAAGAGCACGTCTATTATCATAACATTGTTATTTCTATTATCATTACTACTATTAACTATCATCATCAGATACTGTTTCCACAAACTGTACAGGTGAAAACATGGTCCGTGACACTCTACTTATGTGGACAAGAGAATATGTTTGTACGAGTGAGAAATTTACATTCCGCTAGTTCATAATAATATCCTCATTGTTATTTATTAAACTGCATGTAAAAAGCAAATTAATGTCTTCAATATTTATTTAACTTCGTACATAAATGCATAGGAAGAGTAATGATGCAGCAAGTAATCATAATATACGTAATCATTTATCATTCCTTTAGGATACATGAATAACAATAATATTATGTAGATAATATAGAACAGGTACACACAATATGATGATTGAATAAGAGTATTTAGTGAATAGGGGCAGCACTATGACTTTAATTAAATCACATGCAGTCACAAACAGAACATTCTATGCATGTTCGCATCGTCTGGTTAAATAGGATCAATTACGAGCTAAACGGATAAAACAAACGGTGGGATGAAATTCTCCGCTTACGCTCAATATAGAAGAGTGGATCTACATCGTGTAATGCTAAGAAGAAGATAGCTATCATACTTTATCAACATACCTTAGACAGTTAGCAAGTTGTTTTACGTGCATAGAAAATAAAGAAAAGGTGACATAAGAGCAACTTGTTAGTTGCATTTAATTTTGAAATTCGTCGGCAAAGCATGAAAAATGAATGTTTGATATTTCATACTTAAATTATTGAAATGACCGAAGTATTGCTTTGTATTTATGTTACCAATTATGATTTTTTAAATCAGCAAAACATATAGAGTTAATAAATTTAATTGGGGAGAGCCGGGTGGTATGAGCTTTGGAAGTGTTTGTTTATTTTCGGAATCCCGATCAGTATTTCAAAGAAGTTTATTTTTTGTAATTCGTCGTTTTGACAACTTAAGACAATGTTATTTCCTAGTCCAGTAATTCTTATGCTTATTTATTCTCCATAACAAGCTAAACTAGACTGTATGTATATTTCTCCTCCAGAAAACTAGCTCAAGTGAAAACGCAGCCAAAGAAAATTAAACCTTAGAATGTTATTACAATTGTAAGTTCGTCTTTTATCATTGCATAGAATTTCCGCAATAAAGAGACAGGTCATGATGATGTGGATGGAAAAATAATCTCGTACTCCATTTGTATTTCTGCTAATATAAGAAACTAGGTTTCAAAGGCTTGGATAATTCATCTTTTTGTAACTACAGTAGCTATAGGTTAGTTTTTTTTACATAGAAAGATTACTTGAAAACATGCTCCTTTAAAACAAGGATGATTGTGGACATTTCCAAGGTACTTATTTTAACAGTAGATACGAACGAAGAGGGTATGCAAGAAAAATACGTTTTAGGTATATAATGACAAAAGAATAGTTGGTAGCTAATTAGCCAGTCCCTAATCCTATGCTCATACTAAAGAAAAAATAGATCTATACAGTTGACAGTACTTCTTACCATAATATTGTCATATCATATTAGATTCACAATTCACAGTACTGTGCAATTATTGCATTCCAAACAAGAAGACAACCAAAAATATATCATAATATCTTATTATTAGCAATGGGAATTTATTTAACATTTTTGTACATTATTGTGCTGTGGTGAGAAGTCAGTACCGCTTTATAACATTCAATATTTACGTATCTTTGAGAAAAGTCTAAACTAGTAACAGTAACTGATCATCTTCAGCATTCCATTTAATCTTCCATCCTAACAATTATGACTCTGCAATTTACAGAGATCTCTTACGTTGCAGCTTGTATGGCTCTAGTCTTGTCGTAGGTTTTCTTTTGCATGAAATAATTATTTGGTATAAACATATAGCAAGGACCATATTCTCAACAGGGTATTTCAACATGAACGAAGAAAATGGTGCATATTACTTCTTGCTTCTATCACAATAGTTTTTTTTAAATTCCCATCATTAATTTGAAGATATACAAGTAGTAATTTAGAATTGCTTGATTGGATTTCACTAAGATGAGTTGTTACTGCGGGAAAAAAATTGTAGGAAAAGCTTTTAAAAGCTACCAGCTTTTAGAATTTTAAAACAATGACAAATGCAACAACCATTATATATTGGAATGAAAAGATTCAAAGAATAATTTTATGGCTTTTACTTATTTGAATGATTATGTACGCATGAATTACTACAATATTTTTTCAATACAGTATGCGATATAGTATATTGAACATACGCAGACAGTTTACCGGTTTAACGGTATTTTTTTATATCGTAGTGCTGCTTCAGACTAATGTCGATTCTTAGAATGCACAAAAATACAGAAATAATTAACAGGTTTGACAAAGTGTAACATTACGCAATTTTAAGTACATGATGGGAAACATTGGAAGCAATATACTAGAAGAAACTGATTTTTATAGGTTAATGTACAATATACGATTCAAACTACCTATAGTTGTTTCATACATGCGCATCCATAAAACGATGGCAAAGCAGGTAACCAACCAATATTCTATGAGTCTTCGCAGTACATTTAGGAATTTTGATGATAAAGATACGAAGAAAGGAAATCGAATGACATGATATTTTGTATCTTGAGCTCAACAAAAATTTAGTTAGAATATAATATTTTAACGGTAATTAAACAATATGTGCAGTGAGTAACTGGCGACTGGATAAATAGTTTCATAAAATCATGAACACAATGCTTTAATCACTCATTCTAATTATATAATATTTTATATTTAAAAATATTTGTAACACTTACGTTTACATACCTACTTATGTATATTGAATGCATAGGAAGGAAAAACTAGTACACATATTAATTGTTTAATATTATGTCTAATAAACTTCTATTTTTGCCCAATGTTATTTGGAATCAATTCATGAGTAGGTTTCAACCACATAGCATAAAAATATATGGCAATAGGTACCAAATAGCAATTAAGATTTTGAAATGAAGTTCAAAAAGCAATAAATAAGCGTGGCGATAGTCAGCGTTTTGATTAATTAGTTTTGCTAAAGGGGATATTTGACTAGTAACCAATTAATATGTACATAAGTGTATCAGTTGCATTCCCAATTAATTACAAGCATATTATCAACTGCCACACTCATTTTAAACTACACATCTTCAAGGTTATTATTAGTTATATATCATTAGCATTTTGCAATTTAGTCATGTTGATCAATCATTCCTTTGAGTGGAAACATCTCTGTACAAGATGATCCAAAACGGGATTCTTTTGTGCATCACAAATATTTATATCACATATAGATTGCTCGAAATTCTTCTTTCACTTCATTTGATGAGATAGGCATTAGGAATTACGTCGTAGTGGGATTTCCTCTACGGGGCAACATTTACCTACCAAAAGTATTATTAATATAAGTTTCATTCAATGGAAACTGGATTCCAGCATTTTGTATATACATACATAAACTTGTTATCAATAAGTATTCAAAATAATCGTAAGCATGACTTTTTTAGTTCGTAATTTCTTTGAAAAATGCAGACGCGTGATGCGTTTCTTCATGATGATCTTTGTGCATTTCTATTTATTATCGTTTTTATAGCTTCTAATCCTTTCCAGCCGAGTTTGAATCAATAAATTAGACATGACATTACAACTTTATATTTCCATTAACCTTTCCAAGCGCATCGCAATATATTCTAATTTTTTAGACTTATCAGTTCCACGAAATTTTTAGAGCTTGCTTAAATCCTATTTTAAAGTAATATTAATTAAATATTAGGAGGTTAACATTATCATTTTGTCTCTAACTCACTGATGTGGCAGCTTTATATGGTGACGAATTATCTTCTTTTTTTTACATTTGCGAAGGTTCTTTTCCTAATGAACACTAGGCACTGCAATAAAATACAAAATTAACTAAAGGTTTAATAAAACCGGATGCCAGGAAATCGATTACAGAACAATCCTTTAAAATACTTGAATAAAATCTTTATATAATTGATCAAAATAAGTGAATCCAGAAAGTGTAAATAGTAATCCTGGAAATTGATAAGCACAAAGATGTGCAGATAAATTACAAAATAATACTACAAAATATAAATATTATGTCATACTCTGTACAGTAGAATATAATATGGTGTTTATCGTAAAAAAACTGTAAAACTTGTATTGTACTTATTCTTTATTACATATATCATAATGAATATAGATTGTATAGATTCAGGTATTTGTAATGTGTAAATACTGAAATACATCAGTTTGATACGGAGACACTAGCGTACATGTAGAGTATGCAAAAAAAACATTAAAAAGGTAATAATGAGAATATTACTAGTTTAATAATGAATTTAAATACGAGATACTGTTATTAAAGTAATTTGTATAACATAATTATTTATTGTAACATCAATGGAATCAAAATGAATAAATTATCATGAAATTGAAAATGTTCAAAATTTTAAAAACATGGAATTCTCATTTCCAACCACATATTATCACGCATTAACATAACTTTAGGATCGAAATGGTTGCAAATTTTTTCCAGAGAGACCCTCAAACCTGCAATTTTTGGAAAATGGATGTGAGAAGGTAGTCCTGAAAATCATATCCTTAGAAGTCATCAAAGAACTACCATAAAAACTTTTATGCACAACACTAATTGTTCGAATACAGAAATGCTTCTGCTTGGATAAAAACGCGTGAATAAAAACATCAAGTTGAAGGAATTTGAAGAAATCTAATGACGAAAATTATGAAAAGAGAAAAGTAGGTAGTTAATATGCATTGTTAGCATAATGAGAGCGGAGGACAGAAATGAGAAAGAATCTAGATGGGGCACGACAGTAGGGGAGGAAGTAAAATTAAGAGTGAACAAAAACATCACAAACTTTGCTGTAAAAGGGAGAAGAAAAAACGGTGAAACAAGACTATAATCTGTAAAAAGAGATGAGAATGCACGGCAAAGCACAATAATTTTTGAAGGCAGGCTACAGAAAGTAGCTTGCAGATTGGATTAACAAGTCCGTGTCTGTTCATTGCTGTTGAGTGTTGATGATGACTAGGAAAATTAAGCCATGTAATCAACGGCAGTCAGCACTCATTTTAAGCTTAATATGTTGTTGCTGGAAAAATAGCTTACAGCACTAAAACAAAAGATACTTTTAAAATTGCTTGTAAGACCTTTAGTTTTAAGCTCACAAGGGATTTGGGAAACGTGAACGATGGAAACTTGAAGAGGAAAAATTTGTTTTTGATGGAACAGCAGGAAGAAAAAGGAAATTAAAAGGGTGGCCACATATTACTTGTTAGCTGTTGTAATTTACTGTTACATATTTGTTTCACGGTTTGTTTTGCGTGGCTGGTGAAAGTAAAAGGAAGGGTTATCCTTATTGAATGTGAAATTGTTTTTGTGCTGACTTCCATTAATTTATTCGCCCTTGAAAAATTCATAAAACTATTTCATATCATATTTCTTTTAAATCAACCGTAGGGTGGAATTTCTTATTTTCTCCGAAATATTGCAGTTCCATACTTGCGGATGTATGATTTATCTACTGCATGAAATAACGAACCAACTTTAACAGAAAGCAAGACTTAATCACAGACGCAAAAACTATATTTTTTTAATTGAAAATTAAGTTAAAATTAGAAAGTGGTCTTCAAATACCAAGGTCCAGTATTAGGAAACAAGACTTTTAGTTCTATTCCGCTAAATAAATCTGGAATCTATTTAAAAACCAATCCTGGTTCCATGATGATGTAGCCTCAAGCCCAAGGTTCCGTGTAGAAATGTAAGGTAAGATGGTAAGATATGACATGAATACATCGTTTTCTCCACATTACAAAATGGGCTATTTTGTGGGCTTTGCTGAATTTACGAAGTTTGATTAAAGCTACTATTTGAGGTAGTAGCTTTTAATGCATGCATTTCGAATTTGAAAGGGAGAATGAAGATGAAACTATGATAATACGGAACGGATGATGCAAGCTCAGAAAAACATAAGGCCAATGTATAATTTCACTGGAAAATAATTTTGTGCTGTACCTGTATCTAAGAGTTTAGTTCTAGCTTATGATGAAAATGTTGAATTTCACTTGTGCGATGAATATTGAAATAAAGACAACTCAACGGTATAATGTTATACTTTAATCGTAAATCAGATTCAAGTTTTTATTAATTTATTTCGTAACTTGGATTGTTATATACTTGGACTTGGTACATATGATAACGGCTAAATAATTAACTTTGGCAACTGTGAATACTTCTTCACCATTGAATAATAATAATAATAATAATATACCCCCTTCTTGCAAGTTTGAATTGCATTTTGCATTCTTTACTAAATGACTGTTCTGTTTTCTTGTGTTTTCTCCTCCATCATTGTATGTATTTTTTATAACAATGTACACAATACAGTTGGTGTATCAGCGGTGAATCTTCCTTCAGAGACCATATCTTATTTACATTTTTTGTGTAACGTAAAACCAATAACCGAAAAAATTTTTGAGGAGGAAATTCTTTAAACTCAGAAATTTAGCACAAACATACCAACTAATAGTAATACACTTTGTATAATATGGCTAAACATTTTATGTTTTATACAACTTTACATTTGATAATTATCATAATCATATAATAGCGAGGTAATAACAAACATACAGATTTTACAAGTCATGTGTACAGTTACATTTTGTATGCAATACATAAGATTTCCATATATTATTATATTTATATTAAAAATCTCACAAATGACTATTCAAAAAGACACCCTCCATGTGAAAAAGACAATTGCATTTTAATTTCTCAATCACCATAGCACTGTGTAAAACGACATTCACAATCATTTCATTTTTCTACATTTTCACTTTTAAATAATGGCAGACTCATACATAAGATTATATTATCCTTGGCATATTTTACACGGTTTACGCTTATAAATTACTAAATTTTACTCTCATTTTGACTATGCGCTACGGTCTACGTAAATGAAACTTGTGGAACTTTTTTTCTACAGGAACAGCATATATATGATAAGGCGTTACAATTTATACAGTTCTTACACGGTGGTTACATTTACAAGAGCAGCTCACAGAAATCAAAGAGATTGCACTTTCGTAATTATCATGTATAGAATAACCATGGCTAACTTATTTCTCCAGATTTAATAGCATTTCCATTCTGAGAACCTTTTGTAATGGTTTCTCGTAACTCGCAAAATTCATTCTCATTGTAGAAAAGACTATAGAAACTTGAATGGAAAAAATCCTGCATTTAAAACACCTTAAAAATTTTACTACGCACCAGTACAGACGACAAACTTTTTACATTCAACTATTTTAATAATTTTCTATAAATCAAACTATATAACTGTCACTGGTCAGAATTGATTGCACCTCACACAAATACCATCTTTATGCAAAGAATTGTATACAGAATACAAAAGTAGGTACTCAAAAAAATAACTGTTATCGTTTTAATAATAATAATTTAAAGCAGTTAACGTCTATGCAAGCTCCGAAAATTCAAACAAAAAATTGAATAAAATAATTATTTTTTGTGTGTGTATTATGTAAAGAAACACTAACTAATCTAGCTGCATAACATGAATGTCTAGCTCAAACTTTTTTTCGACGATTATCGAGCATTCTAAATCCTAAGTATTAGTAGCAATAGGGCAAGCGACAGATTTAAAGCTTGTGTATTTCTAAATGTATCACTAAAGATTTTAGAAATGACTTCATACAGAACGTGTATATTTTTATATCAGAAACGCCGGGAATGTATATAATGGTCCTCAATTGTAACTCAGATATAATATGTACAATACTACTACCTATTAATTTATTGACTTGGTTGCTTTAAAGAATTAAATCTATTTAGTACGTATGAATGTGTGGTGGTGGTGGAAATACAAATAATTCTACAAAAAGAGCGTACTTTTCACTCTGATGAAAAATTCCAGACTTGTCATAACATTTCAACTATTTTTGATTTATTTCATTCAACAACAAACGCTTCCTTAAAGAATTGAGGAATTGGATTCCCCCTTAGACTTAATCATCTTTATGATTATTAGTAATTTATTATTGAATCGTTATATTAAAAATGACCAAAGGTGTAAGACTATGTAATAATGTTGCCACACTACTTTTCATTACTCTTCGACCAATATTGCAGCGTTTTTTGCATCTTATGTTTCGCATTTCATCTCATAACGGTATGTTTTTAAAGTTTCTTAAATTCAGTTCATAGGATTCTCGGTTTTATGTAGAAGTATCTTTTCTGAGGTAACTAGTTCCTGATTATTTATATGGTAGAAAATCAATCTTAGCGGCCAAAGATAAAAGTGACTTTGACGGTGATAGATACGATGGCATACAATTCCAATTAAATTATGTATTCCAATATAGTATATATAAGCTATCCAACTGTCTCCGCCATACAAATCTCCATAGCATTAAAGATTCCAGCATTTCTGTAATATTCACAACAAAGTTGATAAACTGCCTGTCACCGTCAAGCTAGCCTAGTTTTTTTTTACTTTAACGATTTGTCTGAAAGTCCTTTGTTGCTTTTATCCCCATAAAAGTGTTAACTAATAATTTAATTATCACGTCTTTAAGTTACGTAGCAACTATCAGTACATGGTAAAATGCAATATACGCTCAATTAATGGTAGGTAAAAATTAGTCTAAGTTTCTGGATCTTTTACGTAAACTCCAACTTCATTTAATTCTACTAAAAATTAGTTTGAAAACTTGATAACGAGTTCAGATTAAATTGCCGTATTTAAAAGAGATTCACTATTTCTAATGTATAAGTCTTTCGTAAATACGAAATACAATGTCGATCTACTTCCTGGTACTTAATTATGAATCTCTTTCGAAATCTCATAAATATCAGGAGACATTTTGTCATGCTCATCATCATCCCCTAAATCTATTCTTAAACAACTTAACCCATAGCTGACCGAATCATAACTCACGCTAAAAGTCTACCGCAAATTTGGTTATTTTTATGCTTATCAATTTACGCTCGTATTAACAATGAATCACAAGCCGTTGGTTGCACTAATATTTTTGTACGTTTTAATTTAACCACTTACACAATTCTCATTTGTAGCTGCACTCGTTGAATATTGGAATACACACATATCCTAACCGACATATTGATTCTCGAACTTGCCCATTATTTCAAAGTTGAGCAATGCATTCTCTGATCATTATTGGAACGTCAGGTATAAACTTCATAAATACATACGTAGTCAATTGAAAAAACATGCACATTCCTGCAGTGAAACTGATCTATGGTTTTTGTAATGAAATTATTTTATTTTTGAAGCTGGTTTGGGTTCAGATAAATGTAGCTACTACCATTTGTGGACACTTAAAGGAAACAACAATCTGAATCAATGAAACCTTTACGTCCTGTATTTCATATCAAACACATTCTCTGATTTAAGCACTCAACGATTTACTTTCCAAAAATAGCAACACAGGTATGTATTAATCTGAAAGAATGCTGGTAACATAAATACTAACAAACTGATGCACTAAATATCGAAATTTTATTTTATTTTTAACGGTTAGTTTTAGGAGAAAGTATTGCTTTAAATTGATTAACAAGCACACTCATTTCATTAATAAACTCGTAGGTCAGTATGACTAGAGGAGCATGGTTGCTTTGCAATTAAATTACATTCCAGGAGTAAATACAATATTTTTACAGATATAACACATGCGAGTACAATTTGATTAATATCTGTATCTGTAAACGAATATACCGTGCAGCAAGCTTACAAAGGACGTTAATTAAAAGTAATAATAATTAATTGTAGTAGTAACGACAGTATTAATTAACGATAACGATATAATAGAAATTAAAACAGGAACTAGTTGCACACTCGTATCTTGCTTAAGTCTTTGGTTGTGGCAAATAACGCTTCAATGATTTCTCTATATTCATTCTATGGCCTAGCTTCTTGATCCCTAACTCAAGAAGAGTTGCATTGTCAATGCGCATCAGCTTTTTACCATCAATTGCCCTCTGTTGGAATATTGCTTTGTACTCTGGCATGAAGAGGCTATCAAGCCAATCACAAGCATCTGCTACGCTCCAGTCTGGAAGTGTTTTATTACGGAACTCCCGACGAATCCGCGTAGCGTTTTGTTGTTGTTGCTGTTGTTGTTGCTGCTGCTGTTGTTGCGCCGCCGCCGCCGCTGCTGCCTGTTGTTGCTGTTGTTGTTGTTGGGCTTGTTGCTGTTGTAACATTTGCTGGTGAGCATGAGGTACTTCATAATGATCAGAGCCAGGTTGTTTCTTCGGAATCGTTCCAACAATTCTTGGGCCTGAGCTACTCTCGTAAATGTCTGGACACATATATAAAATTTAACGTCAGTTCGAGTACAGAAATGAGTTTTCAGTCGGTTCATATTTTTTAAAATTTACCTGGCGTGTAACGGTGTACTGGATGAAGCTTCTCTGGAATATACTTTCCAGTAGAATTAGTAGTTTGGGTGGGCGCGGATGACGTCTGTTGATAATAGTAGCATTTGGGATGATGCTGTTGGTACACAGCTGCAGATCCTGGAGGGGTTGGGTGTGACCCTTGCTGCTGCTGAACAGCATGCAGCACTTGCTGCTGGCCCTGCTGGTTTTGTTGTTGGTGTTGATTCTGAGATTGTATTTTAGGATTGGTCAACGTTGAGTAGTGACCATAAGCGCTACTGTTGAGCATACTTTGAGCACTGTTTGTAGAATAAGTCTGATGGCGACCAAGAGTTTGATAAGCCGGCATACTCATTGACATGATGTGCTGTTGCTGCTGCTGTTGTTGCTGAGCGTGAATCAGTTGTGCTTGCTGTGACTGTTGAGTCTGGTACTGTTGCATATGCTGGTGAGCTAGTTGTGGGTGTTGTTGGTGCAACTGATATTGCTGCCTGGACATAGTCGGATAACCACTATACATAGATGAACTACTTGAATGCGAATGTGTTATCGACCGATACATGGGGGATTGCCGATTGAAAGGTTGTTGGGCAAACTGTTGTTGACCTGCTGCCGCTGCAGCATGTGGATCACCAGAAGCAGCAGCAGCAGCCGCCGCTGCTAAAGCATGCCCTTGATTAAATCTTGTCGCTTGCTCATGTGTATCTCGAGCATCTGAAAATTCTGGAGGTGGAGCCAGAATCGGTGTCTGATTCCTAAGACTGAATTCCGGAGGTGGCGGTACCACACTCGGGAAGTCCTGCTGTATTACCAAGAGAGAAAGAGACATTATATTATTTTGTAAGTTATAGATAACAATGTACAAGGTGTAAACAGCGACAGCATTTCTATCAATAAAAAATACCTTTAATGCTGCAACATGCATTTGAATCAACTTTAAGCTTTCTTCGATGCTTTTCTCGGCTTGACGGTTTTGCCCTTGACCCTGACCCTGTAGCTGCTGAAGTTGGCGAGCAGCTAACTGCTGCTGTTGCAGATGATACTGATGTTGAAGCTGCATATGTTGTTGGTACTGATGCTCAGCATGCATAGACTTGGATCTTTGAGGTTGCAGTGTGTGGTATGCTTGGGGTGTCCCAGCGTTCACACTGTAGGGATATCCAGTCTTTTTCTGCACCGGGGTGTCACGAGGGCTTCGGTTGTCATCAGTTTCACTCTCAATTTCCATTGGCGGAGGAAGCTTTACCAGAGATACTGCGTTCTTTGTCAAGTTTCCACCACTGCCTGAATTTGGACCGCTACCAGATGTGCGCAAGTTGGAACTGCGACCCAATGTTCCGTAATTTGGTTCTACAGGTTGGGAGTTGGGTGGCTGAGTTTTGCCATACGTTGAGGAAGTATGTTCTTGTAACTGCTGCTGGTGACGATGTGCTACACCAAGTTGAACACTTGCTGAAAGAATTTGTTTGTTAGTTGCAGCAGGTACGTTTTGTGAAGATAAATTGGAAACCTTTTCAGAGATTGGTTCTTTGGATGACGAGTCTACATGATTTGCGGTTGCCTGATTAGCAGTGTTAGATTGTGCGGCTGAAATTACGGTTTGTACTGAGTCAGAAGTAGTGGAAGCAGATGAGGGACCATTTTCATCTTTTAGAATCCAAGTTTTATCACTCGAGTCTTCAGAGCTATCAGAGTCTGGGTTTACAGGAAGACAGGTGACATAACTATTGTTTCCACCCTGGTGGGCTTCACCCTGCGAGTCTGCAGTTGCTGTTGGTGTCCCTGGTTCACCTTCCTCTTGTCCAAGGTCATTTGGAAATGATTTCGATGATTTCAAAGTGGTCTTTACCTTTGGTATCTCATCAACACTCATGCTGTGGGACATGTGAGTCGCGGGCGACTGACTGGAGTTTACTGACGCTTGCTGGGTGGGCTCGGACTGAAAGGTAACTGTTTTTTCTGCTTTTCTCGCAAGGCGAGGTGATTGTTTTACTTCTATTCGAATTTTTGCATTTTCATTGGAATTGGAAAGACTGGAAGTAGTTTTCAACACTGGTTTCACTGGCTTGAGCTTATCCTTCGCCTCTTGTAACGACTTCTGGGGATCAAACTTCTGATCAATGTTATTGTTGATATTATTGTTGTTCGACGTTATATTACTTATTTTCTTTTCAGCAGCAGACTTTGTACTAATTTGGGATTTGTTTGACTCGGCGTCAGTTGATGGGGTGACGGGTAATTCATTACATTTTGAACTATTTGTGTTGTCAGGCTTCACATTCCCATTCGACAAGGAGTGCTCACCTTCTTTCAACGCCCCTTTCACTGGCTCAGCATAGTCACCAGATTTACCTTCTTTCTTTCCAGGGGGCAGACTTTGAGAGCGAATTTTCTTGAGAGTTCCCGTCGTGGATGCTTGATCATTGGCAGGGTCTCGATACCCAATAAGTTTCAAATCGTCAGGCGAGGCATATAATTTCGCGCTGTCCGTTGGCTTGAAACTTGACATTACACCCGCTCCCTGATCTGGTCGTCTTCCAAGTGTTGCAGTTCCAACGTCTAAACTGGCGTACTCTTTTGACTTTGATACATCAACCTTGATGACCTGACCTGGAGGAACTAAATTCATGATGGTTTGCTGCTCTGCTGAGCTAATCGTACACCCTGTACTTGCCCTTCTGGGTAATGTCTTAGATTGGACTGGCCGAAGCGGTTTGATAGTTCTATATTCCCCTTCTGGAACAATAACAGGAGTTTTTACAGATTTTGGCGTTTCTTCCCCGGATGAGGATCCAGAGGTGCCACTGGCAGTTGAGCTATCACTTTCATGACCGTCGTCTTTCTCGGGGGCAATTGCTTCTGGAGGTGGAGCTGGTAGTTTTTCTATGCTCTTCCAGGAATTTTCGTAATTTTTGTCAAAAAGTCCCTGAATCGTAGGAGATACGCATGCCCAAGAATGCCTAGGATTAGCTCGAAGTTGATTGAGATTTTCTTGACTAAGCGATTTCGATTTTCTCTCAGGTGTGGAGCCAGTCTTAAGAGTTGCCGCTACAGCGGCTTTCTTGCAACCCTCCAGATCCGGTGTGCTGTGGAAATCCTTGTGAAGCTTAGCGAGTTCTTTCCCCTTAAACGCAGACTAAAACAGATAATAAATGACATGAGCACACATGCATAAAAATGAAACAGGAACGAATGAAAAGCTATAATTCCATAATAATATTCACCTTTGATCTTTTCATTTCCGCAACACTGGCATAAATCTTGTGACCAGAGGATAACGTTGATGTAGGAGATGTCCATGTTGGCTTTCCATCAAGTGATTCTGCAGCACCATTAATTGAATTTTCAGAGAATAATTCTTCAATTTCAGAAGCAGTTATCCGACCTGATGAAGGACGTGCACGAATGGAAGCTGTTTTAGGTTGTATACCACCATTACTGCTAGCATTACCTGTTCCGTGTCCATTAGTGCCATTTGCAGTGGCAGCACCAGGTGGTAAGGGAGGTTTTCCTGCAATGGAATCCACTGAACTGGATTTCGTACTTACGTTCTCTCCAGAACTGCTCACATGATTTGCTCCAACTATATAGTTACAAAAAATATAGCCCATTAGCTTGGAAATATTATTATTACCGCATCAAATGCACCCTGGATATTTACACGCTTACCTCCTAAGTCTGCCAAAGCAGCGACCATGCTTTTAGCTCTAGCTCTACCAACACTGAGACTCGTGTTGGGGTCACGTCTTGGAGGTGATGGTACATTAGGGCCACTTGAACCTATTTAAGTGAAACAATCAGTTTGTCATAATCAATTCATGCTTACATGCACAAACAGTCTCCGGTTCTGATTTGTTCATACCAGAATATTTACGTGGTAAAGTTGCAAAATGATACTGGGCTTTTGGCGTTCCACTAGAGCTAGCATCGCATGTTAGGGATGCAGGGGACCCTGGTTTGGAATTTTCCTGTTGTAATGCTGATGGGAAAGATAGTCCAACGACTGTCATGGATACAAGATCACCCGACTTTCTTATCAAATCAACAACCGACTCGTGTGAGAATTGTGATACGTCAACTCCATTGATCTATGCAAAAAAAAATGTTTGAATTGAAAATACACAGTCAATACTTTCAAATTGCTTTCTAGGTTGCATGTTGAATGCATAATATAATAATAAATGACTCACAGAAAGAATGAAATCGCCTTTTCTGAGACCAGCTCGATCTGCCACTCCATTCTCATCAACGTCGTCTAAATACTGTAACGCTGGAAATCTGTCTGACGGCTGCAACTCCATCAAAGGAGAGTCAGCTTTGGCACCACGAAGAACAAAACCAAATCCCTTTTGTCCTCGATGCAAAATTACGGTATGTGGTTCTCCCCATCTTAGTGCAGTAACAGATAATTGTCTTCATGCAGTAATTTTTTTATTTGTCCTTAAGATGTGACAATAACGATATGCAAAAAATAGTATTTCTGCTAACTTACATTTTCTTGATTTTAGAAATGTGTTTCACTGCGGGGTCCTGCTTTTTGCCTGGTGTTCTATGCCCCGTAGTATGATTGCGAGTTTCATAGCATTTCATTCGAATTTCTTGCACACAAGACGCAGGAAATAACCCAACATTTCCCCTCAAGGAGCCTTCCAGTAGTCCCGTATCAGTTGATGACGTTACTAAAAAAATCAACAAATTGCTTTATTTCTTTAAACTGCTGAACAAAATTATTGCATGAAATGTCATAAATATCAGATGGCAGTTTTCAGCTCCAACCTTCAATTATGTCGCCTTCAGCAAGTTTAAGATGTCGAGCACTTGTCGGGGTGTAGTTTTCCACGCAGACCACCATCATACCTGGTAGAATTAGAGCAGGATCTGTCGGCGTTGCATCATAACTGCTTCCACTGCCGCCACTGTTACAAGTGCCTACCCCTGAGCTATCGCTGGTAATGTCACTATGATCCAGACTTTTGTCTGCAAAGATTGTGAAATATATTCTGTTAAAATCTGACCAACTTTCTCAATGTTCTGATTGATGCTAGAAATTGTGACTGCGACTCTCTCAAGTGTCAGGTATTCAATAAATTGTAATTATCAATACACAACTTGAATAAATGAAACCACTTATTAAGTTCACCAGGTTAAAAAATATATAATAGTATTAAAAATTGAGTACTTTTTGAAAGATTTTTTTTTAAACTGAGAAAAAGATGGGTTTCAAAATAACTGGTAGCGTATTATCCAAATATAGTAAAATTGTACTTGTACTTATTGCTGTGTGGAAGCAAATAAGTTATTGTCATGCCATGTATACCTAAAGTTTTATAAAAGCAGCCGCGTAACTTCAAGTGCGAAACTAAACACGTATATAAGTAGCCGTAATAATAACATCAAATAAGAGTAAAAATAAATAATTAAATAAATAAATTCATTCATAATAGCAACGCAATAAAAATCAAACCGGTAATAGCAGAGCCACAGTTGTCTTCACTTCCAAAGTGGCTACTTCCACCGGAATAGCTGGAATCCGAGCAACTCTCTGATCGCGTATGGCTTGAACACTCACTAAGACAAGAAGAAGCGGAACTGAAAGGAGGAAGTGAACGATTGCTTGGACAAGGACTTGGGGGACCACGAGAAAATCGACCTGATAAACAGGTCATGGAAACATTTAAACGTGGATCTGATAATGCCCTAGATATGACGCTCCTTCGTTTGGGATTATATTTTGGCAGGTCACGATATGGAACTAAAAACAAAACACAAAATACGAATACAGCTATCAAGCAGCTCAAATTTAAAATTACCGTAGAAAATGCCTACATATTAAGCTCCACATTGACTTTTACCGAGACAATATGACTAATTAAAAAATATAGTCAGATTAAATTTTTGAGACATGCAAATTTTTCTGGATAACAGTCTTAATTGGAGAGCAATCAAACGAAATTGATTTTAAACTAATAATCTGTTACATTTTTTTAATCTAAACTTTTAATCATGCACAATGCATAATATATGTATTATAAATGAATATAAAATCATTGGTTTCGTTCAATAAAGTAACAACAAGCAGCTAAGTTATGGATGGTAGAGTATTGTACCAATAACTATTAGCCGACCGAAAACATAATTTTGATAAAAATTCAAGTCAAAATTATCTGAAAATTAAAAGAAAATATGACTGTGCGTTGTGTGATAAATTAAAATATTAATGAGTACGGATGAATGAAAATGCGATAATCAGGTCGATATCAAGTAGAGAGTGAAATGTTACACTACCAACTTGTTAAATTTTATTAAATGCTCCATCTTCTAAGCATGTACGTCTCAATGTAAGGTCACCGATGCCATGTCACTTGATAACCGATCATCATGATGTACTTACCCACATCCTGAGGCCGATGGTTTTGAATGATTTCCGCAAGTTCTAGATTTCCAGCTATCACCGCAACTTGGTATGGGGTCTGGTTGGCAAAGTTAAGAGCCTCCTTATCCGCTCCACGAAATAAGAGAAGACGCGCACAGGATTCTTGGTTGTTCACTGCGCATACATGGAGAGGTGTATTACCTGAGGCGTTTCTCGCATTCATGTCCGCACCGTAGTACAAGAGATGCTCCAAATGCTGCACTAATCCATTCCGACATGCCTACAAATGCAGAGAAAATGACGACCATGATAACATCACGAAATCGTCAACATCATCATAAAGGTATACGAACATTGCAATACTGAGCATGAGAATGCGGCTGTACAAAGTATCTAATTGTGGTTTTTCTTTTCATCAAATTGCTACTTTTATTTTTTGAAATTTCATATCAGATGAAATGTCGCGCTAGCCTTGCTACAAGTACCAATTTTATTATCAGTTGCTGCCAGTAAGTAAGACCAGAGAAAAAACAATACATTTCATAGAATGATATCTCAAAACCAATCATACATTCACATGTAACCTAGATATATCCAATTTACCTAATACCACATTTTTTCCCTTTAAATATACTTACATATCTAGAAAACTGCCAGACCAGCTTGCTGGTAGACATCTACTTACTTTCGTTTACACTTACTTAGGTATCATCTTTTCAAAAGTCATTACCCAGTCACCTTCACGAAACAAATGTCAAGTTAGTGCAAATAAACTATATTTTCACGTATACAAGTTTCCTCAAGTTTCATCATTATTATGAATGTTACTTTAAAATCAGCTACTACTAGTGCTCTTATCACAAGATTATGCGTCACAGCAACGATGGCAGAGGCAATGAACCTGAACAGTACAAAGTAAGTTGGATATTTATTTTAAAATTAAAGTAAACAGGCAGAAACGGCAGTAAAAGCGATCCAAGGAAATAAAAATGCACTCTTTAAAAAAAAAAAATTAATATTTTCAAGTGGGAAAATATTAAGAGACATAACAAGTTGAAATGAAGTTTGTCAACAATTACCAGTAGCAGAAAGCGCAAATGAGTAGTCTGACGGGACACGTGTATCAAATATATGGGAAATTTTATCCCGCTGGGAATCCTCATACACGTATCCTGCTTATCATCATAAAATCATAAAATTAACCCCAAAAAATTCACGAGAGAACTAAAACCGCATCCCACGCAAACACGGTGCTATAAATGCTAATTTTATCTGGATTTTATCAAACTTTTTGTTGCTAAAATGCACAAAAAAAAACATTTCTGTTCCCTTACTTGTATATAAACCTTGCCCGGATTATGCAGAAAATAAATGATTTCACATGCAATGCTTCTATGAACGTCTTTTTTACCGACATGGAAACATTCTGTAGTCATGGCATGCAAAAAATGATAAATGATACGTTTTTCTTTATAAGGAAAACTGCATTTTATACCTGGTGTGTTTCATGCCATCCTTGAGTATCTTGAGCCCCGAGAAAAGCGTGATCATGGAGAAGCGTTTCACACAACGTTGGGTCGGCTCCAGTAGCCACGCTAATGTACAAAGGGGTCAAACCTTTGGAGTCTCTATAATTAGGCGAGCCTCCCAAGTCTAACATTGTTTTGACGGCTTCCATATTTTTTGACTCCACTGCACGATGCATGGCTGTTGAACCATCCTTAGTTCTGTAGTCTAAAAGGGCTCCTCCGTTGACTAATGCAATCAGTAACTTGGATGGCTTCTTCATTAGAGCAGCCATTGACAAGGGTGTTTCTGAAAATTCAATAGTAATAATAAAAATATGTGGCATACATAAAACAACACTCTCATTATTCAACAGCACAATATGCAAGTATGAAAACTCATTAGTGCTTTAATAAACATTAAATTTTGATATTCTTACCTCCTGTTTCAGGGCAATGGAAATTAGGATCCAGTCCCTTGGAGCACATTTTGGTAATTTTTTCACAGTGCCCGGAGGACACATAGTCAAGGAAGCGCCTTAAATTTGACTTTGTATGGAGTGACTTTAGTTGCTTTTCGTCAAGGTTAATCCCTTTGTAAAGTCGTCTTTTATATCGCAGCTAGTAGAATATTACAAACAAGAGACAAAAAATTTACAACTGTGAAACTGTGTAGGTTATTAAGAAAATTTCTAATAAAACAAACTTCAACTCCAAAACTATGTAAATTGATCTAAGCATCCCCA